>DWNJ01001633.1:0-11677 GCA_018250275.1 Udranomia eurus
AAGTGTTTCTGCTACACTAAACTGTTTTATTTCGCTCTGTAAATTTTGCTTAGTTTACACTGTTTCCGTGTACAGTTCATTCTTTAAATAATTCTTAGTTTTTATTGAATAATTTATTTATTTATTTAACAATTTACGTACACAATACATTTAAGAAAAACGGCGCTAGGAAGATTTTGTACAAAGGCGCTGCTTATTTTAATATGAAATTTCTTCCAGCAGATCTGGGACTGGACAAGGGATACGAGAAGCGAATTATTTGCACATACATATTATTGTAATAGTTATATTCTTATTTTTTAGCGGATTAAGATACAATCTTGTCCTTGATTTTTTAGCAGTTCTTGAAGTGTTAACTTCTAATGGGAGGGAAAACCGCTTCGTTACGTAACG
Source organism: Udranomia eurus (assembly GCA_018250275.1). Taxonomy (NCBI): domain Eukaryota; kingdom Metazoa; phylum Arthropoda; class Insecta; order Lepidoptera; family Hesperiidae; genus Udranomia; species Udranomia eurus. Next base: position 394 of record DWNJ01001633.1, read on the forward strand.
CGTTACGGCGCCAGTCTGTCTGGCTTCCCTTTCTCTCACGCATAGCGGCAGGTTTCTTACAATATCATATGAATATACATAAAATTTAAGTACTAACCTAAGCCTTTCTCAAGTTAAACGATTTCAATATTAAATAGTTCAACTTGGATTAGATTCTGTGGGGCGTCCAGAGACGCACGCGTTTTTGCAGATGCATGATGAAAAAAAATACTACTGCTACATCAGTTTCATTAAATATCTATCTATCTATTGTATCTATTTAGATATAATGATATAATTATCGATTCAGAGCAACAATCTAGTAACTGACACATAAGAATGCACTGACATACTCATTGCATTTCCGAATTGTCCACTATTTGACAACGGAAAACAAACAAGATTTTTGGTCCGCACTAGTGGACACTACTGGACAATGGGCGAGATATTTTAGACTTATAACAACCTTATTTTACTCTCTATTGAAAATGATAATTAGACAAAAACTTGAACATAATTTTTACGACATTTGCATCATCAGATTATGTCTAACAGGAAGCTCAAGAAATGTTAGTGGTTTAATCATAAATGTCCTCGTTTAAAATGCAAATGTATAAATTCGGATCTCCTGTTATACCTTAATGTATTGTCGTTCTAGTGCCGACTGTATCGCGGCTGACTGCATAATTTCGAAGCACTCTTGTCTCTTGAAATTAATCCTAATAAACTCCAAGACTGAAGTTGCACTCCACTATGAATATTCTCATTTTAATAATGCGCAGATTCTTGACGGTCTAATAATAGAATTTATAATCGGTATTAAAGTTAAATTATTCGAATTGGCAGAACTTAGTATTGCTAAGTCTAAAGGAATAAAGGAGTTCTCTTCACGATAGACGTAGCAAACTTTTGATAGTGAATCATGCATACTATTGTATGTGTCGTGTCTAAAATCTCAAAGCGAATGGAGAATGAATACAACGCCACCTGCATTCGTGAGACGAAGGATGAACAATGAGTATAACAATTAGATAACATCGGAAATACGTTTTTGCGACTGATAATGTTCCTACTTCTAAAAACTAAGCGAGAAAAACGCAGACGTGGATGGAAGTATCATTTTCGTATTAGCGCCGTTACCGTCAATACATTGCTGTACCTGCGGGGTCAAGCCTAATCGATCTCTCAGGGTATTCCTTTATCGAAAAGGAAGTAATAATTAGTTTGTATCTCCCATCTCAGCCGCGTATAGTTTAGGCTTGTATATAACTGCGTATCGGTCTGTAGATTTCACCATAAGTATACAATATATGTCTACAAATATAGGTTTTCTGAATTCCTTTTATACACATTGAGCAAGAAAACGAAGCGGTCCATATGTTAGTAAATCGTCACAGCCGCCTATGGGCATCTGTTAAGTCAATTATAATTATGTCACACTTGCTTCGTGCATGCTTAAATTTACTTAACTGCCTATGTAATCTATGTATAAATAGACAAAGAAGAGACACGTCTAAGACAATGTAACAGCCTTATCGGTCCACGATAGAGATCTCCAGAGTACCCGGTCCGAGGCAACTAGTGATAATGAGCCATATCAAAAGGAATGGTTTCTATAATTACTTGGCATTACCATGAAGTAACCGTTACCTTTTACGGCCACCTCTTACCTCCGGTAACAGTAGTAATGCCTTTTATCACCTGCCTAATACCCTAAATGATTCTTCCGTGATTACGTCAGCCATTACATTAACATGACACTTTTGCACCTTGCACAGAAAGAAATTAGTCAGCCGGCTTTGTAAAGCCACTTTGTACAGCCAAGCGGCTGTTACTATTGCTCGATTTGAGAAGAATAGATTACTTTTCAGCGTAAATACTTCATTAATTGGCAGTTCCATAATATAGATCTTCCAGTTTTAAAATGAACGCCTCGCCGCCAAGCAAAATTATTTTAATGTCTGAAAGCGTATATTTATTACAACTTTTTACTAGTACGTGTAGGCTATGTTTCTTTAAACTCGGATTCGTCCGTGCACTCATTAGGTCGACTAAATGGGCAATCTTTCGTGTTCAGAAGTAGCATATAGCGAATGGATGAATCATATGACTTGTCAACTTACTTATGCACTGGTTTGTCAAACTAGCAATTACCTACGTCATTTGTACTTTTTCTTGAAAGATTATTGGTTTATAAGAATTTGCATTATGGGTAAAGACTTTAGAGGCATTTTTAGACTAGACGATCTATACGTAAAGTTCCATTACCTTCATATTTTTCTTATTACGTTTACTCCTCCCGTTAACTTCCCCCTCGTGTCGTCATAATAGTGTTGACATTAGGAAAAGTCCTATGTGTAATGCCCAAATCGTCAAGTAAGTTATTTACTAGCGCAAAACATTTAAGGACTTATATTATATTTCTCTTGATATTTGTGATTTATACAACTTAAATATAATAAGAGTATTTAAAAGGCATATAAGTATTCTTTTAAAAACTTCGTAGTAGTGTAATATCATGATTTTCTTTCAACTTACTATTAAAATAAACCTGTCAATAATATCCAGGAGCCCGCTCCACTAACCGTCCGTTTCCGAAATATATGAAGCGATTTGGGAGTCAAAGGAAGTAGGGATTCGAGTAAAAATAAAATACTGTTATCGTCCATCGATAACAATTGACGTGGTCGGTTTCGCCATCGAGGGTCACGGAGATCATAAAAAGTAGGTTGACATAGATATGTTACTTAAAGGATATTCCTGGAAAACTGTTCTCACTATACAGGCCGCGCCATTAGATGTGACAATAGAATTGGTACGGATTGAATTTTTCTGACATCTATTTTTATAGAACCCTATTTGCAAAATTATTTGTGAGTTCGATAGGGAGTTACACTAGCCCCTTAAATGTATACGTTTATAGTCATTATTGATAGAGTGTGTGTGTTTCAGTTGGAGAAATACGGTTGTCTTTCTCGTACTCGTTTTAGCAAGTAGTATCAATATACGACGTAAGGATCTCAGTCTTTGAAGTTTGAAGTGTACCGTTTCCGTCTGCGAATGCCAGTCAGAACTTCAAACATAAAGATATTCTTCTCTTGAGAAAAAAGGAAATGCGTTTCCATATTCTTTTAATCGGAACATTGTACAACAAAGATTCCAGCTATTTGAGAACTTTATAAATAGACTAGCTGTCCAGGCGCACTTCGTACCGCCTCAAAATTATTTCCCTGTCCTCATCCCAATCATTGTCGCTAGTAGGTAGTTGTTTGATGAAATTATATAATAACTTGAATGAAATGTCAATCTATCTATCCATACTGTCAATATTTTTAAAGATACACTGGAAGAACAACTGAATTTTTTTATGGGATGTGTTTTACTGTTGGCCCTAGCGGCCTTTACGACTTCACCGGGTTTTTGTGGCAAGCCTAGGAGGGGCTAAAGCCGGGACAGAGGAACATTGACTGAGAAGGGTGGAGTTCGGACTTCAGACCTCGGCCAAAGCTCTAGTCCGTCGTCTTTCCTGCCCCACTTCTACTGGGGTAACTGAACTGGGGGTTGTCTCTGTCAGAGTTTTGTCAATATAAGACGTCTTACGGTCTTTTGTCTCATTCGCACAATCATTCGGAGATTTTTAAATATTTGCTATTATTCTGTAAATATTTTTTTATAAACTCCTGACAATAACAAACACATTAAAGCAAAATTTATCTAATTCGGTGCAGTCGTTTGGACGTGATGCGCGCACAAAGATGGCGGTGATTCGTTTTCGTCAGAACTATACTATTGACTTTGAATTGCTATGAGTCGTTCACCTTGTCCAATGTAACATTTCTCTGAAATCCCTCTCATTTGATGCGTTTTCCTCGTGGGATTTGAAATTTTTATTATATTTTGCCACGTTAATCCCAATTTGATTATTTTGTTTCACTTTGTTTTGGAGCGACGAGTTTTCCATTCGTATCAAATTGGGAGTTTTGAATTAATTTCGCTTGTTAATTTATTATACACTGTTATAGAGGCGACGATAAATTGAATAACTCGTCGAATACACAAATTGTGAAAATTTTATACTGGCGACGTTAGCCGCATTTTAAAAATAATTAAATATATATTATTTAGAACCACGTCCTTTGTGAATATATATTTTTTGACAGACGTAAAGCAGAAGAAGACGGTCTTATTTATTATTATTTTTTGGATGTACGATATCAATTCTTTCAGATAGCGTTACTAGCAAACCCACCCAACATAATTGAAGATATTTGTACAAGTACCTCACAATATAAAAATGGTTCAACTATAGGTATAAAGGTGGTAGAACCTTTTGCGGTTCGACTCCGGAGGCACCACCGCCACACCTATTTCTGCCTTATAACAGCAGTGTTCTTGCTGCTGTGTTCTGATTTGAAGGGTTTGGTCAGGGAGACAGACAGGAACACACTTAATCGAGGCGTTCCAACTTAGTCCTAAGGGTTTGGTCGACCTAATGAAGAACTTCGATCCGATCTTGGGTTGATTACAGATGTCCATGGGCTACAGTTTCCATGACATACCGTCAAGTGGTCTGCATGCTCGTGTGCTACCTCAAAACTATAAAAAAGGTATGATATTACCTAAAGATACCATTTATTCGTTAAAGATAAAATACCGACCATTGTGCTAAGATGGAAACATTGAAAAAATCATAAAAGGGCGGAAATACGATGAAATATGGAGGCGCAATTCTCTGGCGTTTACGATAATTCAATGTTATGTATTGAAACGATCGTTTGGAGTTGATTTATACTATTCTTCTTATCTGTATCCTCAAATGACGAATCTTGTTTTCGTATGAATATTCCTTGATTTGTACACATATTATAGCAATAACAAAATGAACATCATTACCTGTGTATGTAATTCTTTGTGTATTTTTTTTCTCGCAGTTCTGCCCGCTTTATAAAGTACTAGGTGACCCGGCGTACTTCGTAGCGCCGCAATCATTTCCGGCATGGAATCATGACCATCATTTATTTGGATAAGGATATAGGCATGAAGTTTGTACCGGTGTAACTACATAACTGTAATAGTTAGACATATGGTGTCGCGAACTTTTTTGTAGATATTGATGTCCTCTATAAAACTGTAGTAGGTCACTTTACTCTATTGTCTATAATATTCGCAGCGTACGGAATATAGTTTTTTTGGTATTTTTTTCACACATTACATTACAATATTGAAGTTTTCATACGGACCTCTAAAAAAAATTATCACCTATGTTCATCAGGGATAATGTACAATTTCAATGGTAAGAATTTTCCAATAGTAACAGACAAAGAAATACTTTTGCATCTATAATATAAGTATGGATAATTAACAAGAAATGAAAATGTAGTTTCTGGTAACTGTAGAACAAAGGTTGCTTTTAAATTTGAACATAAAGTGTAGCGTATTATTATAACAACAGTGACTTTTTGGCCATGCGCAAAATGCGCGGTGCCAGATAAAACTAAAAAAAAAAAAACAGTAACTTTTTATGATGGCGAAAATTACAATTGACATTTTAATCATGATCAAAAACACAATGTAGTTGACATTGTTAATCATAATATTAATGCGCGAAGCAAAAACTTTATAAGGAGTATAAAATTAGGCACAGTCAAAGTTTATACGGAGGAGAAGTGCAGAAAGTTAATATTTTATATAATAATACGATAGAAATACTTTAAATTAGTAAATGAAACCATTACGCATACAACCATGCTGTGACGTGTGCGTGACACACACACCTGTAATACACGGAACGTCATTTTAATACTGAATCGAGAGCATCGGAAATGTCAAACAATTAATATCATTTTGTGTAGTCAATTATTATTCTACAGGTATGAAAATATATGTAAAGATGATCTAGTCAAAATATATACCCCCTCCCCCCAAATAATATTTTGTTAAAAGTACAAATGACGCAAACAGTTTTTCTGACCAACCAGTGCCTAAGTAAGTTGACAAGTCATACAATTCGTGCATTCACAGTGACAGTGACAGCTCGCCCTATTAATTGACCAATGAGTGCACGGACGAGACTGAGTTTAAAGAAAAATAGCCTGCACATACTAGTAAAGAGTTGAAATAAATATACGCTTTCACACATTAAAATAATTTTGTTTAGTGGAGTGTATTTTTAGACTGGAAGATCTTTAGATGTTTTACAACTAATAATGCTTACGATGGGTCGATAGGTCGATTTTTGTCGACCGCTAGGCGATTTCTAGTTATGATTATGATTAAAGTTTAATCTCATTAATTTCGTTCATTATATTATAAGTAACTTAGGGATCAACCAAGCCTTAATTACGCTTTAACGGTCAGTTTCAAATTCAGCCTTTGTATTGCAGAGCTTTACCGCAAAGACAATCGGATTAAAGCGATAACAGCGCGTAAAGCGCTTACGAACATCGTGACTTGTTCAATGGAAAGAAGGAAACTAGCACTTTCGGCTATTTACCACAAATACTTAGATCAAGATTAATATTATATTAATAAACAATTATGTGTACATTTATCAAGTTCATCGTTAAAAACGCGTTTATAAATACGCTATTTTATGTAATAAAATTTGTGCACATAAACATTAAATAAATAAATATATATAATAAAATTGTCTAAAATGATCTAAACACCTAGCTTTCATAATTACATATTATACATGTGAAAGCGTGCACGTTTGGATATGTATAATATATGAAAGCTTGTTCAAATTTAGATAGTTTTATTCAACCACGCAAAAACGACCTATTACGATGAGGCATGCATATATAGTATTTATTTTTATAACAGGAATATAGCCAACGAGCATACAGTCCACCTAATGTTAAGTGGTCACTGCCGCCCATGGACATCTGTAACCAACCCAAGAGAGGATCAAAGTAGTAGTTTAGAACCTGAATGAACACTTAACACTTATTAGGATCGTTTTCATCCTGCTAAATTACATCTCTCACTTCTCGAGTACACAAACAAAGTCATAGCCAGAAGCTAGTGAGCATGTGTATAGAGATGTTTATAAAATTTTGAACGTCAATCTCAACTTGAGAGATTGGAGGCGCCGTTGGAGCTGAAGTGTGAATTATGTATACGAAGGGCTTACCCAAACGCTTGTAATAAAATTTTCATGCGCCGAGAACGTTGCTGAGGTACATATTCTGCAACCATCGCGTAAAGTGAACGGGTTACTAGAATCTTGATATAGGCAAATGATGAAGTTTTGCTGTTTGACCGTCTTTGAGCACAATTGAACATGTTGATCACATTTAAGCTTAGGAACGGAACAACAGTGCGATTGAAAAAGTGGCTAGTGGCATCTCTAGCTTTAGTTTGTGGTGATGGTTACTGTTAATCATCCGTTAATTAAGTAACAATGCGTTTATTATTGCTGTTATAAACATTGCCCTATATATAGTATATGTATAGGACTACACTAGGGATTCAACTAAATCATCTAATAAATTTGGCAATAGTGGTACAAGTAGGTATAATGTATATACACAGGATCCACATACATTGTTGAAGTTTTATTAAAAATTATTATCAACTCCCATTTTTCCATTCTCTATATTCTGATCTCTTGATGCCGACTTGGATGTCTCCCTCGTCAAAATCTTCTAGAGTTTCTTGCATTATGGAGTATGATACTTTGATATGATACATTAGGCATGAGTTTATAAAATAAACTCTACTAAATAATTGGCATGTATAAAAAATCGTAAATACCACTCTAATTGGTTAACAGTCCATTTATCAAATAAAGATGAAAAGGCTAAATAAATGTTTAAATGTTAGGGTACCTTAGCTTTATAGTCATATTTTTGGATGCCTCATACTCCATGTACTGAACGACAAGTTCCGTTGTGTCGCGTTAGTATTTCTGCAAAGTATGCACGTAAGTAAGACCGCGTCTGACAGAATAAGTTTAAAGTCGCTCGTCTTTGAAATATCCTATTTAACTTCAAAACTGGAGACAATGCACTATGAATATTCTCATTTCTGCCGCAAACGCGCGGTTTCTTAACGGCTTGAACCCTTTAGTCCAGGAAATGGATTTTGTTATCGCGATGGAGATTGCATTGTTGGTAATAGGTGCGCAGTTAGCATCGCTAGTCTGAAGAGATTGAAACTCAACGAGCCTTTGCACTTTCATAGTAAAATGGGTGGCTTTTTCTCTAACTTGCACGCGACTTTTATATTGGAAATCGCTTTTCGATTCGCCGATATCTGCCGCATAGATGAATAATTTGGACGGCTGCTCATTTATTTACTTTTACCGTTGTCTTCGAGTTTTAAAACTGCAATAAATACATAAAACTATTTTTGTTATGCTTGAGTGTCAAGTGGTTGTCAAGGTTGGTAATAATATTGGTTTTAGTATTCATAATGGGTTATAGGAGAATGAAGGGTGTTGATATGAAAAAAATGTCGTTCGTCGTAGCACTTACACTGCAGTTTAATCTTCGTAAGGATGGTTTCTAATAAGGCGTGAAAACTAGATTAACATTATCAAAACGACTATATTATGTACGCTCACAAATTCTTGACAAATAAATAATTCATCTTAATTTTGAGCATTCAGTAGGTATCTCGTAAGCTATGCATTGTCACTGAGGGAATAATTCAGCACTACATACTGCATCTAGTTAAGACAGAAGACCGCATTCCGGAGATCAAATACGTAGGTATTCACTAATTGAGCAGACTCACCGATATTGAAAATTTAATGAGGGTTCAATCTAAAGGATCTAACGGCTTTAACTATCTAATCAATATTAATATACACATAAACTTGAACTTGTCGTGGAAACGGAAGATAAAAAAACATTAAGAGACCGGATTGTATGGGTGTGGAAAAATCTTGTGTGGACATGAAAGAAAAAGGCTTATTTTATGTTTATCAAAGCATTTGAAAAGGGGAAAGGCTGCAGCTCAGTAGTGGGGTATAAAAAGAGATGCGGCTCTAAAGCTTTTGATAACATACATTGTTGGATAAATGCGTACCATAGTGTGGAAGAATAGAAATTGAAAGAGAAAATGGTCTGACTGCATATTTTCTAATAAAGTAATTCAAGTGGATATTAATTGCTACCTTGTTTTTTTATAACTGTTTTTTTTTAATCGAACATCTAGCCCACCTGATGGTAAGTGGTCACTGCGGTTCATGGATATCTGTTATCAACCCAGGACAGGATCGAAGTTCTTTCTTAGGTCGATTACCAATGCATTGAAACCTCTGAGGACTAAGTTGGAATGCCTCGATTAAGTTTGTCTCTCTGACCACAACTCTTCAAACCACAACATAGCAGCAAGAACACTGCTGTTATAAGACATAGGTGTGGCGGTGATGGCTCTGGAGTCGAACTGTAAAAGGTTCTACCGCCTTTGGATGTTAATATATTTAAAATATTGCTGTAATTCTGTAGTACAACGGACGCAATAGAACTCATAATCGCAGCAAAACAAAGGAGAGTGGAGAGACAAAACAAAGAGGAACCTTTATAAATAGATCGAATATCATCTTGTTGTGTTATTTGAGATGTTGATCTGAAGTTTATTACAAACGATAAGGTTACCACAGAGGCATTTGTTTATATTTTAACTGTCTTGTAACGATTTAACCGCACAATGTAAAGATTACAAATTAATGTCTTTCAAATGCAAAAAATTTCGTGGCGCGACTTCGGACGCACCACCGTCACTCCGATTTTATAACAGCAGTATGTTTGCTTCTGTTTTCTTATTTAAAGGGAACAAACGGTCGACTACAAGTGATTACACGTGTCTATATCTGGCAGTGACCACTTACTGTCAGGCGCGTGTATGCTCGTTCACATTAATGTTATAAATAATGTGTAGCTTCCTAGTCACTGCATAGCAACACAATATTAATCCCAGCCTTAGAGCACACTATTAAAAACACTAAAATATTTTTATGAAAATACTAATTCACTCGTATATAGTACGGTAATACTGAAGATAACTAACACCATAGATTGCGATGGCAACGTTATACTAGTACTAGCTTTTGCTAGCGGCTTCGCCCGCGTGGAAATTGGTCCGTCTCATAAAATTTCGTGATGAACCATTTTAAATAAATAATATCAATATACATACGATCCGCGTGGAATAAAAGCAACTAACCTCTCATAACCCCTATTTGAACCCGTTACAGCTGGAATTTGGAAATATCCTTCCTTAGTGGATGCCTACGTCATAAGAAGAATAGTCTACGTCATAAGACAATTGTGAGTGCGAAATGTTAAGTTTCTAAGTACAGTGGTTTACGTCTGCGTTGATATGTGAATCAGTCAGGTACTTGAAGTTTTCATATAATATACTCGTAGATTAAGTCTTACCTTTGCCCTGCATAATGAGTTCCATAAACGATTATTCTTGTGCAAATCAACAGGTTAACTGACTGGCTTTTCCTCATGCCCTGAACAAGGAGTCATATTTATTTTCACGTATTCAACATTCCCTTTGCCCTACAGTCCAAACACACGGAGTCCTTACAGTCAAGTAGTGTTATCATTAATTAAACATGGTAAGTTTTGTGCAAATCAACAAGTTAACTCACTAATTAAACGACAAGTGCGTTTGCAATTGCAATCGTGTTTGACTGATGAGTTTTCAATTTCACGACACCACGCACACAAATAATAATTAACTGAACTAATTATGTTTTGTGGTATTCATAAACATAATCCCTTATGTTATAAATTAGTTGGGTTCCATTTGTATCAAACAGTGAATTTGGGATAGAACTGAAATCATAATATTAATACGTGTGGCATAAACTTTGGTAAGCTTTTTACGAACATTACACTGACGGAGGAAATTTGGCACAGACAAAGTTTATGCGGAGAAGAAGTGCCGAAACTTAATATTTTATATATAAATAGATTAGAAATACATTAAATTAGTAAAAGAAACCTTTACGCACACAAGCATGCCTGTGACGCACACACATATAGATACCTGTATAATACTATGTAATTTTGTGTAGTTAAAAAAAAAATCTTTATTCTATAGGTATAGATATACAAATATTATAATTATAATAATTAGCAACTGTTAATTTTAAGATATACAGTTGATTTTTGCTTTTCTCTACCCAGCAAATAGTATGCACAGTTATTGCAAGAATATAAGTATAATGGCCGTTTTATTAGGTTTTAGAACTTTATTTCTCATAAAGAATTACATAATTCACTTACATGAGATAAGTACGATTTATAAAATAGTATACATAATAAAACAGCGTACATGA
>DWNJ01001634.1:0-11676 GCA_018250275.1 Udranomia eurus
ATTTATTTATTAGGTCTGCCAGTGGTTACAATACCATACATACAATTAGGCTTACAATTAATATTTATACTAGGTATGGTAAGGTTGTGTAAATATTGTAATACCATGATCGAGTCATGTACATTGGACATTGTACATTGGAGAAATATTAGTATATAACTCAATACAGCGCCGTTATACATATTTTGGGTATTTCACAATAAGTTATTGTTTATATAAATATAACTGCCGACCTTTGTATGAGCAGCGACCCCGCACAGGAGCTTGTTTGTGGTTCAATTGCTTTTAAATATAACATGAGGCCCGGGGCTATTGATTTGGGACCTCTAACCGCTTTATAACCGTGACCTTATGGATGCCTGAATAAACTATCGACACAGACGGACATTTCTCACTTTTACGACCTTTGCTCTATCTTTAGAACTATATTGTCGCCTTAATGGTCGCATGACGTAGTGTCTTGTCAATAAAATATAATGATAAAGAATATTTTTGCGACAGTACAATACTTATACACAGTTGAGAAAGCATATTAAGATATATGAAGACAGTGAATTTTTAATGGCCGTAAAAGAATATCTTGCGGAATATGTTCGTTATTCGTAGAAGTTGATCTATAGATTCGTATAGATTTACGTAAGCGACTTAAATAAATTTATCGTTTCAAAACGTTATAGTATGAGTTCATTACTTGTAAAAAAAACCTATTGGTGCCAGATTTGTGTACGTTTCTATGATCTACTTTAGCAGGAGAGAAGCTCTGTAAAATTATATAAGACGTTCAGTATCTGTCTTTGTAAATCTTGTAAACTTTTTTCTGGTATTGGTTGAAAGCGCAATACAGTTAAGTTACTTAACTTCCGCGATACGCGGGACTGAATCATAACCCCGTAAGTCGGATTAGGGTAAGTCGGGCAATAATAGTAAGTTTCGCATATAAATACATACATACAACTGATTTCTATTTAAAAGCGTTGTTTCAACACGATACGTCCAAACATTGTATTGTGTGTAACTAAACAATAGTTTGTAGGAGTGATTAATAGATTTGTGTCGTAAAAATAAAAGACTGAAGACGAGGTTTTAAAACAACGTAACTCTGGGTTCATGTTAGACGGGGTAGCAGCGTAAGGGTACGCTCACTTTGAACGCGGTTTTGTACGAATCTCGCTGATGCACACACAGTGCACGTGGTCTTGGTTTGAAGGGTGTGGTCAGGGAGACATACTTAACCGAGGCGTTCCTACTTAGTCCTCAGGGGTAGCAATGGTAGCAACAGTCGTTGGTCGATCTATGAAAGAACTTCGATCCTGTCTTGGGTTCATTACAGATGTCCATTGGCGGCAGTAACCACTTACCACCAGGTGGACTGCATGCTCGTTTGCTACGTCCCGGTCATAAATAAAACCGCACCCAGTGGCTACGCCCCTCGTAACATTGGGACCATTCGTGCGTGTTCGCATGAGTAAAATTCGTACGAAAACGCGTCCAAAGTGAGCGTGGCGTTTAGTCGAGGTATTTTGTAGTTTATGGAAGCGACACAAGCTCGTGCGCCGAGGTCGCGCTCAAGGCCTCGTCATTACTGCAACCCACATGTGAGCTGCACTCGGCCCCCAGCCGCGGTGCAAGCCATGAGATGTTCACCTCGATTAACTACAAGTTGTAGACTACGACGTACGCTAGTTGCAAATTAGACTTTGTTATAGTGTCAATTGTGTCATCTTATTTATTTGTAACAATTAAAAATTACATAAATTAAAGTTATAAAAAAACGAACGGACGAAAACATAATTTTATCATGTCCAAAATAATGGATTAAAAAAAGGTTGCACCCAGAGTTCCCAGAGTGCTGGCAACATTGCTTCGCTGAATGATTTGGAATCCTTTTTGTTGTTAGACCTGAGAAACAGTTGCCTGTGGTAATATTTACAAATTAAACCTGCTTGACAGCGGTTTCTTTAATGAATTGTGTATTATTATAAATGTTACCTAAATATATTTCAAGTAATTATATAAAATAAATATCCCTAACCTAATTTATGTAATCATATAACAAATAAAAAATGGCATAGCGTATATTACGCACTCTACGGTTTCAGCTACATCTTTTTTTTTACTCGTCCTCTGTGTAGATACTGTCGTGATAATCTTAATAGTTAGTTCGTCATTCATTATTATTATGTAAATTTTAATTTATGTAAAAAATACGTGAAAAATGCCTAAGTAAATATTATCAATTTTATTAAAATGATAAAAAAGTAATTGAAGGGAAAAATTAATTAAGTTAAATACAAAGTCATTCTGAAGCTCATTATCAATTACTCGGCGATATTCATCCGTTTATAAAAAAGATTGAAGCTTTAATGATAAGAAGCAAAGTCATCGCAAGGTCTCGCAGCGCCAAGGCCCAGACAATTATTATAACGAGTCTACAATATTCACTGACCCGTTAACTATAAACACTTTCATTTAATAACTTTAGAAAATGAAATCAATTCTCAGCATTTAACTTTTTATTATGTACATATATCGTGTCTGGCAATAGCACTGTGATATTTAGTAATAATAATATTGTTATAATACTATTTTTTTTCAAATATAATTATACATAATGAAATATTGTAATTTGTAGATTTTTACAAATGTGTCAGTTTTTAGTGCATTTTCATTAGTGTATTTCTCTGCTGTAAAACAGTGGCTGTCAGTTATTGATTAAATTCTGAATTGGTCGTTAGAAGTTTAAACAAAGACACAATATGACCTCCCATTTGTCTAGATCCATGTGTCGTATTGCTCCAATTGAAACCAGTACAATATTCAGCGTGTAACTAATAAATAGTAATTGGCAGGCCGGAAAGTTGCTGTTTAATTAGTCTATTTAAGTGCCGATCCGCATTCTACCGGGCCGGCGCCCGCCCAGCGGCCGGCGCACATTTCCGAGCCTCGACATTCCTGCGGCGCGCAAGCCTCGCCAACGGATGTAGGGATTGTGAGCCAGCCGCCCCAACTTACCAGTAACCTCAACACAGGTGTTGAGGTTACCCCCATTATTATAATATTAATTTTTAATTCTACAAACGTATATTTCAACATATTATTTGCCTTTTGAATACTATTAGCGCGTAACCGAGTAGGTGCGTGAGGTATGAGTGCGGTTCAGGAGGGGTATACCGAATACACGAATGACATATCGTGACATTTTACAAATGAAAATATACCCCTCCCGCACCGCGCCACTACCTCGGGAACCTACTCGGTTAAGCGCGAGGTCTATATTAATTCAATTAATAAATTTGCTTTGCAAAACATATTCTACACCTTGATACACAAACACGTTTCCTTGCAGAATGGCATCGTTTGGTAATGTCGGTATGGGTTAAGCTTTATAATATAGCTTTTTAGATATGTTTTCTATTGACGGTATATCCATATATACCGTTTTCTGGATAGAGCATTGGTTTTTTTTACTTCGTTTGCTTATCCAGTAAAAAATCATTATGGGATGAGCATAATCAAAAACCAAATAAACAAGGTTGCGGGAGAAATCTTAGTTCATTAAACCATTGAAACATGTGTCGTATCACATTCAGCTAGCAAAAACAATATTAATTATTCCCTAAATCGTCTCCCTCGCTGAGCGCGACCCGCGAGTCCTCTGGCGTCGCGCTAATTAAACAAACTCCGCTCCATACAAAACTATGACTCGAAGCGTCCAATTATCTGAACTTTCTAATGAAATCTGTTCATAATTTAATTTAGTGCGTGGAGAACTGAGGGAAAAGGTTAGGGGAATTTGAGATTATGTGAAGTTGGACGTTTGAAAAAGATAACATGACGTGGGCCTGAAGAACCGTGAGCTTAATGTTCACCATCAAAGACTTTATAAGAGATAGACCGACAACACACTATACTTTCGAAAAAAATCCGCTTCAACCCATTTTTGCGAGGGGATTAACGAGCAGCGCGCATGAAAATGAAAAGGAAAGAGACATTTTGACTCGCTTGCGTAACCACGACTACTCTTCGTTTCTTCTCGGTAAACTTTATATAGTTGCCTCCATTTCTTTAACTCAACATTGTACTAAAAACCTTATTTAAATTAATCAATAAATATATTTAAATACCACTCACTTGTGATAAGAAATATTAGTTTCTGATTTGCTTTGCATCCGTGTTCGGATTTTACACAGCACAATTATGAATTATTTAGCTTTTTTTCGCAATTCTTAGTAATGCTTCCTGTTCGTTGGTTGATTGTACACTGACCATACATTTGCTGCCGATCTGCGATCAGCCCCCTCGAACCACGGGGAAACGTAGCGGGCAAGCGTATTGTATGTCTTACAATGACTTTGGTCACCATGTTGGTATGCCGTTCGAAGGTTCTATCCTGAGCTCCAACGCCAGAAACTTATTATGAGTTCGATGTTCTCGATCTTTGTTTGTGTTCTTATGTCTCCATAAGTCCCTGTCCATGACACTCACGAGTCCTAACCTAACCGTTTAATCTTAAATAAGCAACTTTTTATTACGTTTTACGGTTAAATTGTTCTTATAACGTAAACCTAACAAGATTCCCACCACTACTTAAAGGTCGTGAATATTGTATTTATTGTAAGTAACCGATTATACATATTTTTAACAGTAGAAATATCGTCAACACTTCATAGTTTAAAATTAATTTATTTTTTATGATTCAACATACATATAAAACAAGACAAGAGCCAACATTTCATATAAAAATCTCACAGAATTTCTGGAATTTTTGTTCAGTTGTTGACATAACTAGTGAAAAACCAGTTCCCAGTAGTTCTGTCAATAAAAATGTTCAGAATAGCATAGCGCTAGATTTTACCAGCGCCAGTTATAGCGGCGGATATCAAAATAATATTTATCTAGTTTTTCCTACTTCTGAGGTTTTCTGTTTTCTTCTTCTTCTTCTGTTTGAGTTTCAGCAAGTGTTGTAGTTTTTTTCGCATTTATAATAACAAATCAGTCACGTATCTAACGTTACATGGTTTTTTCCAATTTTTTTCAGAAGTACTTAGAAATAGACTAGATAATGTTCTGTTCACTGTAATATGTTAGATTTGCTCATTGATCCACTAGCTTTACCTTATTACTAGCTTGCACTAGCTAGCACTAGCTTAGCTTTTAGCTATCTTAAGCAGCATGTGCAAAATAAAGGAGAAACTTCAGAAATAAATAGTTCCGACTTGTGTCATGTAGTCATACAACTGACAGCATCAGTAAATACATAACCTTTTTATTCGTCTGTAAAGTAAAGCGTTTGATTTGAAGCCGCTCGAGCGTCGCTCGTGAAGTTGTTTGCCTCGTTAGCGGGTCGAGGTCTAGTGCCGACAAGTTCGCTTTTTGCAGCTAATTCACTCACTCTTTCACAATCCGGCACAAAAAATGCTCGTTTGCTACTTCATTATCATGAAAACTTCGAATGAAAATACGAGATCAAGGTTAGTGTGGGATGTTTGTAGGTCAATATGAGGTTCAGTACAAAATTGCTTCACATTTATTTGACAGACTTATATTTACTGAATTGAGTTGTTTACTTTCCTTATTCTTAATTTATGATTCATTCTTCAAGCATTGGCTTGCATTAAGCTGAAATTTGGCTTCTCTCTATTATGGCGAATGCGATCTTTCTGCTCTTAAGCTGGCCCGCTGTCAAAATGTTTCAATTAATTTCTCCGTTTCATAAGCACCGAATGTTGTATTTTGAAAATCAGACGTCAATGTTGACTTTATCCTGTGGTGGTGCGTCCGGTGTGAAGGCAACAAGTTAGCGCGCTGCATCCCCCACTGCCTTTTGGCCACCCGCCAGCGCTCGCTGATTGATATGCTTGCGCCGTAAACATATCAAGTAATAAAAAAGCAATAAAAAGCGAAAAATAACTAAATATAAAATAAAGATCTATTCTTCAAGGCCGGTGATCTATACCCTGTTGCAAATGTCAACAGCTGGCGATGATTTACCATCAATCGATGTACCTGCCCCTTGTCTAGGTACAACTATATACAGTAATAAAATGCATATGCGTGTTTTGTGTGTGTGCCTTGAACTTGACGAGTGAGCATAATGGATCGTATAGATGTTATATAAACTGACTTTTCCAGAGTTTTCCACCTAGGATGAAGTACGTTTTCTAGATAAAGCTAAAGAGTACCATATTATAGGAAAATTATATCATGTTTTAATGCTTGCATAGAAAACATGTGCATGGATTGTAATTCCAACAAAATAACAAAATTATTTGTATTTTTTAAGAAGAGAGTCCTTTAAAAGTCAGTCCCGTTTAAATAAGTAGCGTCTCAGTCTCTAACCTCATTTGTGGCAGTTTATGCTAAGCGTGATAATTTTTCTAAACACAGCCCGTGACTTTGCATAATCAAAGTGAAGACTGTGAATCTACGCAAAGCATTATGATAATTTAGTCTAACAACGCACAAATTAATCTCGAAGGTAAAAATAATATTTTAAAGGTGGTAGAACCCTCCGTAACACGTCTACGGAGACAACATTGTTCAATATATTTTTCTCAACTATCATCTTCGCTATTACGAGTATAATGTATTATTTTAACCCTTTTTATTTGCCACGGTTGGGCACACCGGTTCCTCACACGTTAGTTTAGACTACTTATAGTTACATTTCTAACATAATTACCCTACAGTGGTTGTCAGTGAATATATTAATCAGTCGCAAAAAATCTATCATAAAATTTTAATCACCAAAAAAGTTATTAGACAAACACTAATAAATTGTTCTACGAAACCGTCACAGGTGGTACTAACGGCTGCATTGATTAAAACCCCCATTTCCAGTGTCGCTCTCCATTCAATGTTGGTGCCATACATCACCACAGCCGACTCATTGCCACCTCTCATGCACACACACACAGCCCTGCCTTGTGTTCTACACAAAACCGCTGCGGGAGACACAATAAATGCGCGTTCCTCGTATTTTTGACGATAACGAGTGTACATTGTATCCAATTTATGTGATGAAGAGTAATGAGCACAAGTATTCATTCACTGTGTAGATTATAATTGTGTATTTAATTGTGATACGTAGTTTATGTGTGTTTTGATTTGTGTCAACAGTTTAAGCTATGCTAAACGTACGACTCAAAGGCGTACGTGAGTTGAGATGTCACAGATAATAAGCTAACGTCTAATAGGCCCCTAAAGAGAAAATATTCTGAGGCCAGGACATGGTCATAGATCTATAACTGCAACTTTATTCTGACTGAATAAGAAACATCAACACACGTATTTTACAACCAGTAGCACGGTGGTAGGACCTTTTACGGTTCGACTCCGGAGGCACAACCGTCACACCTATTTCTGCCATATAACAGCAGTGTTCTTGCTGCTGTGTTCTCGTTGTGGGTGTGGTAAGGAAGAAATACTTCACCGAGGCATTCCAACTTAGTCCTCAGGGGTATCAACGCATTTGTGGTCGACCTAAGAAAGATCTTCGATCCTATCTCGGGTTGATTATAGATGTCCATGGGCGGCAGTGACCACTTACCATCAGGTGGACTACATGCTCGTTTGCTACCTATCAGTTATAAAAAAATCAACAACGATCAGCTAGCAACGATTTCTGGATAAATTTATGTTACCTCTCTGAAGATAGTCATTCAAATGTACTGAGTAGTACATGTACTCGAAGAAATTATGTAATTCAAAGCTCGGTGTAAAACAAAAAATTTATAATCGACTTTTAGAAACGTTTTATTTTTCCTTTTTTTTATACTCTCACAATATATATTCTATCAATCCGTTACGCTCATTCTTTAAAAGAAATGTATAATACCTAACATACATATATCGTATCTACTACTATAGTATTACAGGAATTCAAAGTAAACATTTGTGCGTAGATCGGCTCCACTCTATGTGGAGATGCAGTTTGAAGTATTTATGATGAGAGAATCCAGTTCATTTCGCCATTGTTTGCTCGCGTGCAGCCATTTGTACATGTTAGTGTCGTTATGCCCGTCCGCCGTATACTGACCCACTTCGCCGTGCCCCTAACATTATTACAAGGGTTTTATTATCCGTTTATAAGTTTGTGGCGTCGATTGGGTTATTAGATCCGCGTAGTTACGTGCCAGGGTGATCGTCGAACTTTATGACTAATTTCTGCTTGTTAATACTTGTTGTATGCGAAATGCTTTCTGGTGCATTCACAAATAAAAATGTTATGTGAAATCATTACATTTTAATATAATATATTGTAGGAAAGCAAAACAAAATACACGTATATAAAAACAGTAACGTATCTATTCAGTTGCTTCGCGTCGCAATAGCGGGCTACCTCTATTACTCATCACAAACTGAAATGATTAGTCACGACCCTCCGGCCTCGGGGAAGATTATTTGTCTTGAGCCGCCACTTCATTGGATCATGTTGGCCAAACATTTGTATTACATCATTCCCATCCTTATAATATTATCATTATATCACGTGAAGACCTTGTTACAGATACTTGGTTATAGTGTGACATAGAGATGAGAAAATTCATTATTTTATTAGTATTATACTACTTATATTATTGCAATAGAAAAAGAACTATAATTTCCACTGCTATAAAATCCTATTTCTATTCGTCCATTGATGTGGGAGGCACTATACTTTAATACGCTCAGTGAGCGGAATAGTCACTGCACCCAGTGTATAATAAAATCGCAATTTAAAGTGACTACAAATATCTTCTTATATGCTTGTTCCAGTGATATCTCGTGCCAAAAAGTAAGAATTAAAATATTCATACAAAATTAATTTTAGAAAAATACTTTGTTTCATGTTAGGTATTTAATTGAATTCAAATGATTAGAAACGATTGATATAAAGAGCTTTTGAATTAAACACTTGGCATGTGGCAAATGTTACTACAATTAGGTACTGCACCGCGCACGAAACACGAATGTTTCTTAGTTACTACATTCATGCCCTAAGCGTTTTACTCCATTAGACGCATTTAGACGACGAGCGAGCGGATCAATCAGCGGGCCCCGCTGGCGGCGCGCCAGCTTCCAAACATTAATTATTACCTGCATAGAGAGTACTTGTTGCAAGTCCTTCAAGTACTGCGAATCAAGAGCCTAATTTGTGTGGCTTTTAATGTTTAAGTTATTTTCGCTCGCTCTCTCTTCAGCCACCACCACCAGCTTATAAGTATCTACCAAGATGCGCCTAAGAGGCTAATATTCAGTATTTTGCATCCGATAGGTTTCGCCAACCAGACTTAATGTTACAGTCTGATAAGATATGATAAATAAATAAAAATACAAAAAATGTAGAGGACTGTAGTTTTTCTGTTACTTCTGGCATTAACTATTTCCTACGAAATATAGGTACGTGAAGTGTAAACAAGAAACAGCGTTATTACATCGTCGGCCGAGAACGCTCGCACTATTCACGCCGTCGTCATAATTTCATTAGAAAGTTTAATTAATTTCAGCCTTTTGAGCGCGACGCGGCCGCTGTTTTCATATTACTTTACGGTGAAATCATTTAATTAATAGTCTAATAACATGTACGTGACAAGAAATTTAATTCGGTTCAAATCTCGTTTAATACTTCTCATTCAATTGCGTCAGGCGTTTGCCATGTACAATCCATACATATTTCATCGATATTTCTCTTACATCTTTTCGATTTTTTTTTTAAAAACGAGGCCTATAGCAATTTAATAATTATGAAAACATAACATTATTAGGGTACAAAGGAACCATCGACAAATCGACCGAAGAACGTCTGAGCCAGCACTAAACGAACTGCGGAACTCATAACCCACTTACCGCGAACTAATGAAGAGGCAGTAAAACCCTTGTAATTCTGTTAGCTAGCGAAATAGGTCATCCAACCGATGGGAGCGACACTAGGCCATTTGTATACGAACCAACAATGCGGAGCGACCTGCCACGCCGCGGCATATTAATCAGGCTGCACCTCTACAACCTACTGTATACCCAACGTGTATCCAGACATGCATCGAACGACAGTCGGCTTAGGAACGACAACAGCGCATGCTGCCCGTACAATGCTGCCTCGCTTCAACACAAGCGTTCCCCGTGCATAGCAAAGGAGCAATGTACGCCGTATGCGAGATAGATGTGTTACAGTAGAAGCACGTAATAAGGGGTATTTGCACGCGGTAGAACAAACTGTAACATCGTGATCTGCCCTACAAAGCAATGAATGGGTTGGTGACATGGTAATGACACATTTCATCAGTGATTTGACTGTGGCATGTTCATGCTGTTGCCTGAGACTACAGTTACCTGAGTGTTATCCGCTCGATAGTATTGATATAGGATTTTAAGACGATGAACATTATAGGTGCTGGTAAAACTTTGCATGTTCACAAAACAAATGCTTTACGGTTGTACTGTCTCGTATCTAAGAACATGTATCTTGTATCTATCTACCTTATTTGTTTGACGAAGAAGTATTCATAACTTTGAAGAAATAAATAAATAAACATAAATACCAAAGGAAGGTTCTATTTCCATTCAAGACAAATATTACTTTGAACGTTTTATGTTCACTTATTGCTTAAATATTAATTATTTTGAAATGAATACATTACCTAACTATTTGTATATTAAAAGTAAGGTAAAGTATTCATGGCGGTATCTTTCTCAGTTTACGCGTAGTTCGTTATAAGATTAGCGAATCCGAACAGAAAAAGAAACCCCCATACCCAAACGATATATCCACCTAATTGTAAAAGTCTGTTTCTATTAGTGTTCGATTCATTGTGCGTGGCCCACGGTGTCACACCGAGCACGATGTCAAGATGATCTGATTGTTGGCACAAACATAGTCGAGAAGCGAAGAAGGCCAAAAACTGGTACGTCCGAAAAATCCTAACTCCGTTTTTTAACGGGCGTAACCTAGTCTTCACATAAAGTTATCCGAGAATTTATTTTACAGTGAGAGCAATAATTTTTCCAAACTGAAAAATTTATTTCTAAATATCCAGTGCAGTACATATACCAGTCAAAGCGAGCTACAAAGTTTTATTTAAAGCCCCAAGTGTATGAATAGTGGGTCAAATAAGACTAGACAGACTTTAGTTTACTGCATCGTGGCATTACAATAACGTGCAGTCACAAATAAGCATTCAATTAATGTGAAATCGGTTAGTTGAAATAAATCTAAGTAAGACATTAAAGACATTTTTGATTTGAATAACTAATGCGACATTAAGATAATGTGATAATAAAGGGTGTTATTTGATATATCTTGCAATATGTTACAATTTATATTGTGTCTAGAAGGACTTTATATATCTGCATTATATTATTATAACCATAATCTTTCTTGTTTTAAAATTCCTATATAAATATCATTAAGCAATAAAAAATAATGATTTCAGGTTTGCTTGATTAATAGAATACTAAAATTTATCAATAAAATAGTAGTAGGCTACGAAAATAAAGAGTCTTAACAATGAAGTGAAGTGCTCTACGAACAGAGAAGATTTTAAAATAGAAGAAAAGAGGTAAACTCGGAGCGGATAGAGATGTGAGGCTGAGCGATTAGTGCGCTTCGTCGGCCGAGGAGATTGGGCAGTAGGGTTGGCGCGGCTACATCCTAGTTCACGAAACATTACTTTACACCCATTTATATGTGTAAATTGG
>DWNJ01001635.1:0-11674 GCA_018250275.1 Udranomia eurus
CTTTTCAAATATTTTTTGACTATTGACTACTATTTTTTGGCTTGCACCAGTTCCCTTTGTTTGTGGTGCAGGTAACAGGTAACGATCAAGTGACAGTGGAGTACGTCTACCTGTTTCAGAGTGTGATGGATTCGTTCGAATAACTAATTGTCAAAAGCGTTCAGGGAGATATATTCCGCCGGCTTTTTTTTTCTAATATATTAAAGCTCGATATACATATAAACCAATGTATATATACCAATATACCAGAGTCTACTACGAAATGTCTCTAACGTGTATGAAGTCTCTTTCTTTACATATAAATTAAATTGGAATGTCTGTCTGCGATTTCAACTAGCTTTTTACGAGTGTAGTGTGTCATTTTTAGGATACTAATAGCAAAATAGCCCATGCATGACGCATCTACCTGACAATTGCTTGACGACAAATGGACTGAAGAAGACTGCGTTCGGAAGACAAATGGCGCCTTGCGAGTGCAGCAGACATGCTCGTTTATCACTTGCGGAGTAATCCAGTCAAAGGTATGTTCGCTGGTTCTGTTCAGTTTTTAATTTTTAGAACATTTTCGTTACTCTGTTATGCTGCACTAGCTGCCCGCGGCTCGCCCGCGTTATCAATTTAGTAGCACCGCTTTTGTCGTGTTATAACTGACCAATGGTTGACTGGCAGAGAATGATTTTAGCACTAAGTCCGCCTTTGTTCCGATACTCTATGTATGGTGCACAGTGTAAATAAATAAGTAGAGCAAAATCCTAGACAAAATAATGTTCATACACATTTATCGTTATATATTTTGCCCAATTTACACAAAATCTTTATACATTATAGCATATATGCTATTCGAGTATGCAATAAGTTATCGTAAGTATTCTAGTAGTTTTTGCGTGAAAGGGTGTTGGCGGAATTACTAGTTAGTGGTCAAAGATAACATCGGATGTTTTCCAAAGAAGATTAACTTGAAAAAATTAAAAACCATCCGTAATGACAGCAGTGGTCTACGGCGATAAGATTTGTTGTTACTAGACGAACTTAAGTACCTATGTCCAAGTTTAGTATGTTTCATTAATTTTCAAGAAATCAGTTGCAACCGACATAAGTTCCATGTATTATGCTAACCCAGTTTACCAAATTAGTGTATGAGTGCCCTTAGCTGCAAACCGCTGAATCGCTTGTAATGGCTAAAAAACGCTTAAATGGCCAAAAAGGCAAAGCGAGCGGGCAGCAATAATTTCAGCCAATCCATCATTGCGGGCGGCAATGCAATTCCGTGATTAACTGCAACTTTTTTATGTTTAATATTTTTGTTGGTGGTAAATTTCGCGATTGATGATAAGTTGCCAGCTTCTCACGGACCACGGAATATCGGAATATCACCAATGCAAAGTTAACGTACTATGAATGCATCTACTTAATTGCATTCTTAGTACACTAGGAATATACCAAGAGACTTACTAGAGAATACACCAAGTCGTAATGACTAATGAAATAATTAGTAGTTGTTAACATTAAAAGAAGTGTCCGCCGCACTTATTTATGCCTTATAGCAGCAGCATTTTTGCTGCTGTGTTCTAGTTAGAAGTAGTGTGGTCAGGAAGACACACAACCGAGGCGTTCCTCGTCCTCGTCAGACAGCAACGCATTTGTAGTCGACCTAAGAAAGAACTTAGATCGATTAACGAAAATCCAGGGGCGACTGTTGTTACTTATCATCAGGTGGCCCGCAAGCTCGTTGGCTACCTAACAGTTATAAATAAGTTATAAGAATAAAAAACAAGTTATTAAATAAAGGAAACGATATATACTTCTATTTCTAGATAGAGTCAGGCTCGCAGATACTCGTATGAGAGTAATACTTGGCAGAACGATTACATTAAATCAAACCATATATCACATGAATCTACGATGTTTCTCAGAGATGCTCCCAAATATTTAACCAGAGATTCGGATTTAATCTGCTGTTAGTGTTCTAACCGACCATTTTATTTATGCGTCTAGACTGTACATGCGAAAAATCATAAGACAAACATATTTTTAAAAATGTATGCGAGTAATAAAAACTGGGATTCTAAAGTCAGTCTGTCATTTCTAGTATTTTCTCTTGTCATATCCCTTAAGTTACGTATGAGGTTCAAGGGTGGATTATTATAAATTAAATCGGAAAAGGCGAGATGTAAAGTTAGGCGTGAAAGCGTACACAAAAAACTTACATTCACATTTATAATTTTAAAATTAAGATTAGGATAAGCATTATTGTTTGTACTATTATTTATTTTTCGAGTTAGCCTCTGTTCTAAACTTCCATGCACACATTACATGTTTTGCTTTTTTAACATTAAGGTAGTAAACGAGCCATCAGCCCATCTGAAAGTAAGGTTGCCGGTCATGGACATATGTAATCAAATAGGATCGAAATTCTTTCTTCAATCGTTTTTTACCCCTGAGGATGAAGTTGGAACACCTCGGTTAAGTGTGTCTCCCTGACCACAGCCTTCAAACCAGAACACAGCAGCAGTGTAGCATAGGTAAAGCACACACAAAACATTTAAACAGGCCACGCGCGAGCGAACCCACTAGCGGAGCTTGTGTTTAAATAACTTGGCACACTTCTAACTGTGGTTTACCCAGTTAGATTTGAGTTTAAAATGAAACTGTTCCTGAAAATAACTAACATTTTTCGCGAGTTTATCGAGCTTAGTCTCTCATCTCTGGGAAAATTAATTTCATTTTTTGCTATCTCTTGTGCACTGTATTATTATGTTCTCTATTTGGCCGTAACATTTTTAATAATTTCAAACTAAACCAGACTAAATGCTTGGTTTTTATTTGAAAAAATATCATAGAATAGCAAACACAAACAGTTAAACAATAGAAACGTTTGAAAAATAATAAGAATCTTTAAAGAAAAAACATTAAGGGTAAACTGTTATCTTTTACTTATAAATTATGTAAGGGCAATCATTCCACCTTTAACAGTTCACATGCGTAACTAACAAACGAAAATATTATATCTTATAAAAACATTTATCTACAAAAAAGGCGGCTGCTCAACCATAATGGATAATTTCGACAACAATTCAAAAAGGTGAACATTGAAACCACATTTATAAAAACTGAGGCAAAGACCAGACATCCGAGAAAAGCTCAACGCCACGGAAAGTAGGATGAGTTATTTCACGTATGAAACAGGGCACAAAACGCGACCGACAAACACTATTGTCCAAACTGGAAATATATCCTCCGCGCCGCATACAGAATACATCAGAAAACGCGAAAAACAATCGCTCGCTTTTTGTTCCTTTCATAGGACAGAGAGGTTCGCTGCAGGCGGATGTCTTTCTTGAGTAACACGCTTTATCTGAGCGCCAAGTTAAGTTGATCCTTCCCACTCGGCGCGCGTTTCACACTCGGGCGGCGCCAGCGAATGGGGCTCGTCTCGTGGGGATCAAGATAAAATGGACACTTTACACACGTCTTGTTCGGCGACATAAAATACGGTGTGTTTTGAAAAGAAAACCGTAGCGCTTCGTGTATCCATCTGCAGTTGTCATGTAGGTCTTTTGATCGTCGACGCTCTTTTTTTCATATACCTCTTTTTTCCTCATAAATCTCCGAATGAAAACGCCGGGCGTTCGCTTAGATTGTTTCGGCTCGTTATTGCTTTGAAAAACACTCTGTGGAGTATGTTTTGTATAAAATAGAACATAAAATTAACTCGAGTCAAAAAAATGCAGAATTAAAATTATTCGAGCAGGGAGGACTTAATCTCATAAATAATTTAAAACGGAAAAGTGTACCAATGATTGAATTAATAGTAATAGTGTGGACCCCCCAATAAACTCGTACATAGTTCAAATATCCAACACGATACTGAACCTACGAGTATAACGCGTTTCTAAACATATTTGTTCATTTTTAACGTCATTTGTTAACCATATTACATTATTAAAAAAAATGATGTCTGATCAATCATTCATGTGCATATAATCTTTTTTGTAATAACCGTTGATAAAAAATCATTTCGTTCTATTAATCAAAAATCTACTGCGCGACATACGACTATCGTAACCATAGACACGTAGACCATATTCAACATTTTTTTTCTTTTTCTAATAGATTAAACGCCAATATCCGCGTTTATTTTTTCTTTTATACAACGGGCCAAACTGTATGTGCTCCCGCAGTTTGCAACTGTAAGCTATAGACAACATTATTTCAAACGTGGAACAAGTTCTGACAGTTGTCGATGGCAGTTTTGCTTGCACTTCCGCAGTTCCTTTTGCGGGCAAACTTTTTGAAATATAGTCGTTGAGCTCGTTTTTTGTGTCGAATTTTGAATATATTTTAACCTGGAATTACGAGTAACACGAGTATTACGCTGTGTGCGCCGTGGTTAGTGGCAAGCATAATTAAATCATTATTTAATAGATGCCAATTACATTTCATGTAATTAACTGTACGATGAACTGTATAAATCTGTGAAAATTGATATTGTATTCACGGGTCGATACCTGCCACTGTCGCATCCTTTTGATTTTTGTCTTCTAAATCTCTGATTGCATTTGATAAAAAAAAGTTTAGAAATTAATATGTATAAATTTAAACTTTATTTTTTCAATAATACAGTACCTACTGATAAAGGTAAAAAAATGTCGCTGCATTCACAACACAAAGTAGGTATAACGCATTTCTCAAATAAAGTGTACTTGGCAAGTGATTCGAATTGTTTCTAACCTCAGACAGTTCAAAGCTGGATGCAGTTGAAAAAAATACGCTTCAAATAACAAAGGTCCGTGCGCAATTCTTGAAGTGTCCACTTCATTCCAACGAACCGATGGAGAATGCAAGTACCCACATCGGAATATAGACGCGTATATCCCTTGAAACTCTTTACGTCCAAGTTGCCATTCCTGAATCTCCGATTGAGTCCGGAAAAAAATATTTATGATACAAGTCGAAATATTAACCAATTCACTCATCTTACTCTATTTTTATCAAAGGCAAGAAAAAAATTAACGTAAAAAATAGCTAACTATCACAACACTAAGTAACGTATTTTTCAAATAAAATGAAATAAAGCGTACTTTGCGAGTAATTCGCTTAGTTTCTAACTTCAGCTTGGTAAAAGCTAGATGTAGTTGAAGAAAAATACCCTTAAATTAACAAACATACATACTGTTCTTGAAGTGCCCACTTCTTTTCGAACGAAGCAATGGTAAACGCAAGTTCCCACATCGGGATATAGACGCGTATATCCCTTGAAACTCTTTAAGCCCAAGTTCCATTGCTGACGTCAAAACTTGCCCCATCTGTTGTCCGCGATAGTTACCGCCATGCCTCACTTTTGATTTATACTCGCACTAAAAGCTACACTCCTAGTTGCGCCCCAGGGAGCTTGTCTAAGTTACAAGCTTAAGCGTTATATCTGAAGTTAATGTTTTCAGTAATTTTGGGGTCATTGTTGTTTTCTAAGTATAAGGTTTTCTCATATATCGTCGTTCCGCGTAAAAAAACCGCCGAATAGCAATTAATAAAAACCGCATATTTGCATTTTCACGATTTTATAGGAAGAGAAAAAAAAATTAAAATGAAAAGGAAAAATCTTAGTAATTTTATTATATTTTACCGACTGATCATTGTATCAATTTTGAGCGACTTACTTTATAGGGAAATTACGTAAAAACCTGTAATATAGTGAGATTCTGTGTTAGTTGAAAGTTACTTACTTACCTTTTGCCGTTACGCGGTTTTTACAAACAGCTCTTCCGCGGTTTTGCACATGCAACGACAATATGTACGTTATACATGTTGATTTCTAGCTGTTAGCAGTTGTGTTCTGGGTTAAAGAGTACGAAATCACTACATTTATAAAGCGGCAATAGCTCGTTTGTTACCTTCCAGTTATAAAAAAATCGTCTTAATCTTCTAACTTGTGCCCCACCCCAATACGTACAGCACTTGCTTAGTAAGAAGAAAACCACTAGTAGGGCCAGCATTAAGGCGGGTGTTAACGAGAGAAAGTTAATGCAGAACTAAATAGAAATACAAAACTGAGCGCAAGACTTCGGCGAATCTTTTGCTACAAGATCAATCTTACTTGGAAAGTTAGTGTTAAATAAATCTTCGTGAAGGATTGTTTCTAGAAAATTTTAATTACGACTTTTTAAAAGGCTCTCTTTTTATTTTCAATGAGAAGCAAAGTAGGCCACTTGTTAAGTCTATTAAAACTAACTTCATTATCAAATCATCCATCAATGTGTAACAATCCATCCATTCAACTAATCATTTATTCATCCTAGATCCACCAATAACTCTTAACTGAGAATACAAGTAGCGTTGTTACACATGAGGACAAAATACAACGGTATAAATTACGAAAATGTTTTACCATACTATACCTATATATATTTTTTAGTTAAATAAAACTACTAGCATGCCATTACATACTAGTAATTTTAACCCCTTCGACTAAGCTCGGCGTTAGCGGCGCTTGTGTTAGGAGTGGGTTCACGTCAATAGTGCAATGGGGGGGGTGAGGATCGAACCCACGACCTCTCGATCGTAACACCGACACACTACCCATTGCCGCTATTGCCGCTTATATATATTTTGCTTACTATATCCATTGTATAATACTTTCTTAATCAAATTAGATATTCTTAGATCAATATAGCGATCGTTACACATATGCGATGCATACAAATCTGTAGTACATCTAAATCCGATGAATATGTACATGATCACGGTATGTAAAAAAAACAGACAGACAGAGTTAACTTCACATTTATAACATTAGTATGGATAAGAATAGATAAGGTAACCAATGAACATCGTAATATATAAATATGACGTGATTCTTATTAAGATTACACAGTTTCAGTAAACACGGCGCCGTTCTGTTCTCTCGAGACATGATTATCATGTAAAATGTACAAGATTATCCTGCCTTTAGAAAGATCTTGGTTTTAGCCAAGTAATACATGCAAATTTAACTTGTAAGCATCTCATTTTAAGATAATGTGGAACACGTCATAAATGATGGTTACTTAATTTTCTTCAAGTAACTCTTGTATAAATATAGTAAACATTTAAAATGCGTTATCAAATGCCTTCCTGTACAATTAATAGTTTTTTTATGACTGTAGCAAACGAGCGTGCTGGTGGTATGGTCGGATGTGGTCACTACCGACCATGGACATCTGTAATCAACCCAAGACAGTCTCCCTGACCACACTTCAAACCAGAACACAGCAGCAGGTATACTGCTGTTATACATAAGTGTTAGACATAGGTGTGTGGCAGTGGTGCCTCCGGATTCGAACCCTAAAAGGTTCTACCACATTCAACCTACTACCATAGTATCAACATTGTGTTAACACATAACCGATAATGACCAGACTGAATAAATTAATAGAACAGACAGATTGGAAGGACACTGGTAACATGAGTCACCATTCAAAATATGTTTTATTGCCGTTCTATTAATATTCATATTTCTATGAATTTTGTAGGAACAGTAGGAACCAGCATTTTATCAAACAAATGAATGGAAGCTATTCAACACTGCGGAATAAGAGATGATCGCTGTAAATCTTCAATTAACTTTAAAGTTTCCTTGTAAGATTTTTCTTCTTAATTCCTTTTCTCGTTTCAGCGACGGATATGCAAATAATTTTCCAAATCGTCAGACCGTGATAAGTAAAGCGATAAACCATGAAAAATCCTCGCTTATCAATGTATCACTTAAACCCTTGTTTATTTGTTGACCGACTTACAAGGAATGACTCCATCGATACCAAACTATGGCAAGGAGTTCGGCCATGAAAGATGTCCATAGGCGGCAGTTACTGTTCAACGTTAACGATCGTCAGGTTTATTAGATAAAACTAATTTCATATTTGAATCCTAGACGTAATACATAAATATATTGTCGGAATATAGACATATATAAACGGAGAAACTCTACATATAT
This sequence comes from Udranomia eurus, assembly GCA_018250275.1. Lineage (NCBI taxonomy): Eukaryota > Metazoa > Arthropoda > Insecta > Lepidoptera > Hesperiidae > Udranomia > Udranomia eurus. The sequence continues at coordinate 7,970 of DWNJ01001635.1, forward strand.
ATATCAGTGATTATATTATATTATAATATTTGATTAAAATGTCGTCAAATGTTAACGAAATTCATAAATCGACTTCCACCGCGGGGCTGACGGAAGGTTATGTGGGTCTCCAACCGGCCAAAAACCTGACTGTGTTCCACCACGTCACTGCAGGGCGGAGTCACGGGAAATCTTTTTTTTTTCTCTTTCCTAGCTAATCTATACACAAGTTGGTCCCTATTTTCCCTAGCTAACTTAACCTAGCTTCGGGAACGCACACTTCCCCGACTCCGCCATTGGCGTCCAGCCAAGCCGGTCCCACCTCAAAAATCGACGCGATATAATAAGGCGGCAATCATCCTGCAATATATTTTACAATAGTATAACTACAGCCACCTACTTCTTCGTCTATCGTTACTCGTAGGCAATAGAACAAGCTCTTGTAGAGAGGGGATTAAAAGCATGAAATAAAAACCTAAAGCACTATTTGCAAGTTTAACTAGTAGTGAATTTTTTGTACCGATTATTTCCAGGTATAAGTTAAACCTCATATTAGATCGTTTTGTCAAAATTGTATTTTAATGATGCACCCAATAACTATAAAATAATATTTCTTAGTAAATGAGAGTATAGATCTTCGAAACTAAAAATGCATGCCCCTCCAAAGTCTTTACCCACACATGCAGCTTTTTTAAACCAATATAATTTCGATAAATAGTACAAATGACGCAAACTGCCTGATTTTTGACCAACCAGTGCATAGTAGTTGGACACGTTTAGTGTCATGCAATTCGTGCATTCGCTATATACATTTCTGAACACGACCGATCGCCTGATTATTTGACCAATGAGTGCACGGACGAGTCTGAGTTTCAAGAAAAATAGGCTACACATACCAGTAAAAAGTTGTGTGTGTCAAGTTTTAGTGAAAGCGTACATTTAAACTGGAAGATCTTTACTTGAGTTCTTTAATATTGAGTATTGAGTATTGATAGTAGTTTTATATTTTAGAAATTTAAAAAAATAATTTTATAAATAATATAATATTTCATTATATTATTTTACATGTTTATATTGTAAACCTAATGAATGTTTATTAAATGAATGTTATAACGCTGATTTATACGACATTATTATAGTCCTCTTTGAAATGATAAGGTTAGATCGGGATAAATCTACCATATATCAATCCGGATCTTGATGAACACTTTGATTGATGAGACGATGTTCAGATAATAGTCGAATCGGGATATGATAACTGTTTATCTGATCTTAGAAATCTTATTAATATTCATTAATTAAAAAGTATTTAATTATCGCCAGACGAACTAATTCGACAAATACTTCGCAACAATGTATTATTATTAAGTATGATGGTACATGCCTTCAATTCCTGCAATATTTTCCGCCCTCCCTCCCTCACAGGACTCATGCATACCTACAACAATAATAAAGGTATAAACCAACATTCATATCCCCACCAACACGTGTTTCACTTCAACTTCAAAACGGAGCATCATCAGGGTTGACACAAACGTTTATTTACGTCTTTTTTTTAAAAAACGTACTGGAAGTTTATTTGTCTTTTTTCTCTCGGTCGACCAAACTTGAAGGCGTTGAAAGCCGATGACCACTGAGTAAAGAAAATGTATATGACGACATAAAGTGTGTTTGTGTATGGAGAATAAAAAAAACATTTGATTATTGATTCTTGATTCTTAAGTTGACTCAACAACGGCTGATCGCGAAGAATTAATTATACAACAATTACAGTGTTACAAAACTTCAATAAAACTATTCTTTCATTTTGTAATTATATAAATCGGTAATTATACAACAATGAGTATAATATTGGATTTAAAATTGTCTACCAAATGTTTAGTTCAAAATCTCAAAGTACTGCAAAGGCAATTAGCTGCAGAGTAACTAGTGAACCTAACGTTACTTATAGCGCAGATCTTTGTAACGAGCCAAACAAAAAGCGAACGCAGTTAAACACAAAAAGCTCTAACCAAGCTCTTAATGTGATGGAAGTCCGGAAGTTGTAATGTACTGCGCACTAATAGAACGAGGAAGTTTTCACCCACTTTAGTGCAGAGTTACATTGTGAACGGAAACGGCAAACAAAGATAGCTTATACTCATACTAAGACAAATAATAAAATAATTAACTACATATGTATTTCTTTCACTTGGCTTCTTCCTTTTTTATGTTCTACTGCTGGGTTCGGGTGACTTCGTACAGCCGACCTTCGTAGGTCCGATGCATAATTCTCCACGCTGCTGCCACGTGTATTAATTTTTAAAGTATGACACTAAATAAACAAGAAAGATTTTTCAAAATATTTCTCAACTCCAAATACCATAAAACCAAAACTCCAAAATGGTAAAAAGTAATGCCTGGGACATACTCCACCCCACTGCTCCAATACGTGTTGACTTATACATACCCTCCAATAACAATAAAAGATTCTTCACAATTTTTCTCAAATCAAAATACCGTGAAACCGAAACTGCGAAAGGACAAAAAGTTATCAGTTCAGCATTTTTAAAAACTGCACTCCCATGCCGTAACTCGCCGGTAACATTCACGCAGTTGCATAACCAGAAACAGGGGTTTACATCGACCGACATTTATCACCCGCGGCTGCACGAACAAATCGTCCGTGTGTACATTTATTCTAACGGCGCCTTTACTCGTGTTCACTCGTTCGGAAATTAAAAACATGACTTTTGCGGCTTTCGGGTGCCACGGTGGCTTTGAATTTGTAAATGATGTTCTACTAGTGAGTATGTTTTGTTTATAAGTCAGAAGTACCCGGTGTAAGTATTCTAAGAATAACTCCAGTGTAGAACGCAATGCAAATCATAAGTATATATTTTATTTGCTATATGTGGGAATACGAGTATTTATTTTTCCCAGCTATACATAAAACCAACTAATTCAACCTTTTAAAATCTGCACTCCCATGCCGTAACTCCCCGGTAACATTCACGCAGTTGCAGAACCAGTAGCGGGCATTTACATCGACCGACATTTATCACCCGCGGTTGCACGAACAAATCGTCTGTGTGTACATTTATTCTAACGGCAGCGTTACTGGTGTTCACTCGTTCGGAAATTAAAAATGCGGTCTTCGTGACTTTTGTAACTCGGGTTTTAAATTTGACAGTGGTATTAGACAAGTTTGTTTTAAATAAAATGTGGTAAGGTAGATGTTAAGTGTATTACGAATAGATCTGTTCCTGAAATGATGACCTGATGAAGTGCCTGGAAAGCGGAGGTCACTGTTATGAAGAGTAGGTAAGGAAGACAAGGAAGACTAAAAATTCACTGGCTAAGTCTGGTTAAAATTAACAGGTATAGAAAAAAATTCAAATAATATCAGAATAATGGTTTTTCTATGAAAATACTATTACTGAGACAAAACAAAACCACTAATAACAATCATGACGCTACGACATGTAGTATCAATGCATAAAAACAACTTTAAATATTCCATAGTACCTTCCATAAAATATCAAATTGCCAGGCAATATTTAAACGCGAGTAATTTAATATTCGACACCATTGAATGCAACAGGCGATATAAACTTGAGCCATGTGTACGGAGCCTAACAGCACCTCCAACTTTCCGTGTTTACTCGTTCGGAAATTAAAACATGTCTCTCAAGTTTTGAAGGCATAAGTTTCTAACGGTGTACTCGTATGTAGTTCGCTGAAAAC
>DWNJ01001636.1:0-11671 GCA_018250275.1 Udranomia eurus
TATAAAATTCAAGTACCTGACTGACTGGCTAACATATAAAACCAAAGCCTCAACCTATACTTAGATGCTTAAAATTTCGCATACGCATTTCTGTTATGACATAGGCATACACTAAGGAAGGTTTTTTCAAAATTCCACCCCTAAGGGGTTCAAATAGGGATTGACAGGACAGTTGATTCTGTTCCACGCGGATCTAATACGGTCAGAAAATGTCGTATGTATATTGTTATTATTTTAAAATGGTCCGTCACGAAACTTTGTGTGACAGACCAATTTCCTCTAAAGCAAAAGCTATTTAAAATATAATTATATAATGATGAGGTTCATATATATTATATTGATGTTAATATACGATATTAACAAATAGTGATGATTGAAACATGGAATTATATCACGGTTAACATAAATGTATATAGGCGTAATGGTGGAATAAATTGAATTATCAAAGCAACACATCCATGTCTATGTGTCTAGTAATAAGAGCAATAACTTAAACTTTAATGCTTATATATATAATCATGTACTCACGGATAATGAGGGTTGCTGGGGTAAGACGACGTGAGTTTCAGAACTGCTCGGAAAGCTTGGATATGGCTGCTGCTGTTCTGGATCAGGTGATCTGGTGCCAAGAGAAAATTATACAAATCTATATATGTTTAAATCAAATCCTAGTAGTAATTAATACCTACTAGTAATTTGCGCCCTTCCAACCTTTTTCAGCTCAAAGGCTTTTGTTAGAAGCGGGTTCAATCAATACACATCAATAGTGCAATGTGTGACTCACGACGTCTCGGTCGTTATGTCAGACATTCTAATTGGACCATTACCGCTTCACTTATTTCTAACGTACTCTATAAACATATTGTCTATTTCTGACAAATAATATTAGAAATAATAAATTCAACAACGACACAATAAGTAACAGATGTAGTGTAACTGTTTTCTTAACCTACTAGCATGTTAATGCATGGTAGTAATGTTATTGGCCTCTCCAGCAAACCCATGGGTTCGCATCAGTAGTGCAATTGGTTAGTGAGGATCGAACCCACGACCTCCAGATCGTAAGACCGACACATTACACATCGGGCTATTGCCCATTCTACTATTTTTTGTAAATCAATGTTCGTTTACGAAAATGTTTGAAGGTGGTAGAACCTTTTCGTTTCGACACAGGAGACACCACCGCCACACCTATTTCTGCCTTATAACGGCAGAGTTCTTGCTGCTGTGTTCTGGTTTGAAGGGTGTGGTCAGGGCCATACTTAACTGAGGCTCCAACTTAGTCCTCGGGGGTAGCAACGCATTTGTGGTCGAACTAGTTCGACCCTGTCTTAGGTTAATACAGATGTCCATGGGCGACAGTGACCACTTACCCTCTGGTGGACTGCATGCTAGTTTGCTACCTCGCAATTATACAAAAAACCTGTACAAATAACAACGGTCACATCGTGTATTTTCCGGGGTATAGATAAGCTCTTCTGATTTCCGATCACGTCTGTGCAAAAAATACATCGAGTTAGTTTTCTATCGTGATATAAAAGACAAAACTCACAATAAGTTGAAGTGAGGTTTCCTTCTCACAACCATACGGATTCCTCCCGGTAACCTATTGAATATTGGTGAGTTCGTTTCCCAGAAATATTTTAGTTCAAGTTATTCTTTGTATGTTAGGTTATATATTCACGCGATTAGAAATAAATAGGATAAAATCGTTATCCGCCAGAATAACAACATAAGCTGCAGTTTAAAATAAAACACACACTCAAAGACATATACTAATAAAAAGCAATAAACTCAACTATGAACAGTTACCGCATCACATGTGAATTTGCTGTGTCTCTCTATGTAAGTTGTTTGTTACGAAGAGAATAAATACGAAGACGAGTTCATGGGAGAGCGATAAGTGACTATCAGTCACTGTCCCTTGATTTTGTATTATTTAATAAATGAAATCTATTTATTAATTGAACTGTGTTCATCTCCTGTGTTACTTTTTGGTTTAACTACAATTTACGTGGGAGCCGTCGATGTGTGAGTGAGTTTGTTTCTGCTATATATGTAGAGTGAATATTCTCATTAACACGCTTTTATTAGGACCTGTAGCAAACTATGTAATAAAATCTAAGAAACTACAAACACACACGTCTAGTCGTTGTATCAAAATGAAACTTGGCAACTATATGTAGATTAGATGACTATACAATGGTACCATTGAGTTCATCTAATGATGGAATTGGAAGGTGGCTGATGGAACCTTGGACTACCTACGAGTAAATATATCGAGTTTGAGCTCATAAAATTCATCTTAACATATTCAGTCTATTTCTACTGATGACGTGGACATACGATTATTATGGTACCATAGAGCTGATCTGATGTTGGGACTGGAAAAGCATGTTTTTAGTTTTTTTAATTATTAATTCACTTTTATACTTACCGGCATGAGTGATAGCAGCATTACTGGGGTCGTAAATGTCGTCGTCGACCGCAACCACGGCGTACTCTCCGTTCGCGAGTAGGCCGTAACGAACCAGGATGTTCACGAAATCCACCAGCGCGATATGATCCCCGAGGAAGACGTACACTGCGGACAAATATCTTACAGTAAAATTCACCGCTACAAATATACAGCTAATTATCTAAATCCATCTATCAGCGTTTTGCTGTTCACTGGATGACGTAGGTCTCTATTATCAACGCGTTTTTTCTAATTAACGCTTTCACACTCATAGCTCCGCACTAGGATTCCCCGTGTCGTGGGTGCCATTGACAACACACAAAGACAACAACACAAACACACAGACCGAGAATTTTCCTTCAAACCCACTCGTTTGGAAAACGGAAAATAACAAGAAAAGCCATAGTGATTAGGTATAGCATTTGTATTATCTGTATCTATAGTGTTACAGATACGTCTATATTTGTAATCTATGTATAATTTTGCAAGATGAAATCTTCGACATAGAATTTACGAGTTTTCGTTACGTTGGTGGATACATAACTATATTCCACTATTTTTACAGTCTCGGTAATGGACACTTAGTCCACATTTAGCACCTTATGGATAGTAAATGGCCGATATCCATTATCTCACTCGAAGAATCCTTCAGGCTAGCTACGCTCACGACACAAGTTGCGCGTCGTTTACTTCGACAAGGTTAAATAATTAAATTCGATAGTGTTACTAATTTATAACAGAATATTTGACAAAGATATTTGAAGTAATATAAAATTCGTAGAATCAAGCTGAGGTTCTACGCCGTAGCGTCTAGCCTACGCCGTCTTCTACGAGGCGTTGTGTCATTATTGGCACCTATTTATTATAGACCCAACTATAGCCCTAGAAACCCCCTTCCCCCTTCCTCCTCCGTGAGCAGAGAGGTGAATTGTGGAGAATTAATTAATAATATTTAAAGTACTCTTTTATGCAACGGTTTTATGCAGAATATTACGTTTGACATTGTATGAATTATGGGCATACCACGAAGGAGACGATGGTGATGATACATTATTTTATTGATTTATTTATTTTCCTCTTTATTGTACACCAAAGATAATAAGGAAAATAAAAAATACATACAAAAGGCGGCTTTATCGCTAAACAGCGATTTCTTGCAAACAACACGTGGTAGTTTGAAGTTGCAAGAAAAGAAATAAATAGATAGAGGACGTGCACAGAAAAAAGAGTATAGCAAAATTATAACTACTAATAACTAATACATTATAACGAATACAGCTAATGAGTGAAGAATACTAGAGATAGTTACGCAAATATCTACAATTCCCGACACGCTCCTTTTCTAATGACGCACGCACAGCTCGTGCCTGGAGTGTCTTTGCCTAGAGGATAATCCACCACAGCCAGACAACAAGACTAATTGCTTTATATGAGCGCTGAGACTATGAAGTGGCTGTTGCCCGCGGCTTTTCCCGCCTTATATATATAATATCAAAGTATTCTCCGACTTACTTGACACTTATCCTTATATTGTGGGCAATTTAAATTGGCTTACATTATCTTTATATGTTGGTGCGCATATAAAGCGCGTTGGTTGGTGCGCATGAAATATCAGATTTTTGGGTGAATATATAAAACTGCATATATATAAAATAAAAATAATAATTAAAACATTTGCCAAATAAGTAACATGAATATAATACACGAGTACACTATAAGTTGTCTAAAATCAAATATGGCTAAGGGAGGCGACTCAGTCCTTTTGACTCAGAGTAGAGTCTGTTGTTCAGTCTTTCCCATGATCCCTATGATGTTATGCGGGATATGAGTATCGCCAGCCATTATTAATATTTTTAAATTATAGCCTATGTGTTATTTTTCAGCTATATTACGTAATGTTTCATCTAATTCCGTTAGTAGTTTTTGCGTGAAGGAGTAATAAACATCTTCACACATGTTTCTTCATTCGCATTTTTAATATGAGTAGGAGTAGTATAATAGTAGGAAATAGGTAGTAACGATAACAAAACTCACCCCTAGTTTTATAGAACGTCTGCAGAACAATCTTCTCCATGACGGCGATGTGGCGAGGAATGTAGTCCGAGAACCGGTGTTCGGCCGTGATTGTCATGTCGTTGCTTTTCGCTAACTCCTGTTGATAACGGAGGATACAATACAATAACACAGGATACAATAACCTATGATACTGAAGTAGTAAACAAGAATAAGCTAAGAGTGTCTCCCTTACCACAAGAACATAGCAACAAGTAGACTGCTATTTTAAGGCAGACAAAATTAATGCGTCCGAAGTCGAATTACAGGACGATCTACCACATTCCACTGTTCGGCCGCAACCCATTTATGTCCCACTGCTGGGCGCAGGTCTCTTCCCACAACTGGGGAAGGCCTGGAGCATACTCCGCCACGCTGCTCCAATGCGTGACGACGGAAGAACTGGTTAGAGGCCAACCTGTATTTTGGATGTTTTCTAACCCCCAAATGGACTCCGACGAGGTTTAATGACTTCTATCTGTCGATAATAACCGGGACCGACTGCTTAACGTGTTCTCCGACGCACGCAAAATCTCATCAAAACACCACTATCGGTCAGAGACATCCAGTAACTGATCGCGCCCGACGTTGCTCAACTTGCACGATCGCACGCGCTCTACACAAGTAGCGGGGCTATGCGCGCTTCATTCTACTGTTACCATGTTACCACCTTCTTATTACACGTACCTTTCATCATCATTCTCATATACTTGCATAGGTTAATATGTAGTTTAATGTGTATTAATATATGTAGTTTATAAACGGTTCAGCAGATCAAGTGTACGCGTAGTTTTTCGGGATGACCCCCAACAGATTATAGATAATAGAGCTATCATATGTACACGTGATTTATTTCGTTCATTAACTATAAATACTATAATAATAATAATAATACATAATATATCATGCGTAGGTACTTAATATAATATAATGCACATAACAATTTGTACACAAGGAATATTTTCTTTTTAGCAAAGATAAATTTATTTTCAGAAAGCTAGCAATCTCTGAACCTAAAGCGGACAATATTATTTGCACATCGAACTCAAACCTTTGATTCTGGCTTGAGTTTGGAGTTTGAAAAGGCAATTATTAAATCGTAATTCTATCACTAAAGTTCCCTGGATAGCATTATATTCTCTAATTAATTAAACCTCATGAATTCGAGCGTGAATCTCGGATTCCGAATTATTCTGACTTTGTCTGATCGGCAAGACCTTATGGGAACTCGAATGCCCGAGGGCAGATCCCTAAGTGAAGTAACCCGAAATACACATTTGTATTCCACACAGAAAAAGTCATTCCACTAATCGAACAATTCGGATAAAAATTCGGATATGTATATACTCGTACATATCAGAAACATACATTTACCATAGACTCGAATTGATCATAAATGTTAACATAATAAATGCTACTCACGTATTAGTATAAAATCAAAGTAAACGAAACATGTCAATGTATTACACACGAATAAATTCATCACAAATTGGTAAGATTGTGATAGAATACATAACTCGACCTACCTAGGCACCTGACGGGTATGCGACCCTGTTCCCATTCCCCCCCCTCGCCCCCGACCCCGCACTCGCCACCCCTATTTATATGTTACCAATAGCATATTTGTTATCGTTGCGCGTCTAATTCGTTCTTTTGTTAGATTGCTGTTCGTTTCTGTTTTGTTAAATCTGCAGTTGGGACGTTTTATGGATTTTGTATCGTTAAGATTTAAAATACTTTAAAAATAATGGTTTTATTTTTCTCAATATAGATACTCGTAAGCACTTAAGTTTCTAAGAATTGTCATGATTTACTAGAATTATATTATATTTATTATTAAAAAATTAAAAATAAAAACATTCGTTTGCCAAATACGTGAACAAAGACAAACAATCGTACAGACAAACAATCGGCCTATACATATCCCACCATCTTCCGCCTACACACATTAGAGCAGCGTGCGGTATGCTCCACGTCTTCGCCAATTATGGGAAGAGACCTGTGCCCAACTATGGGACATAAAAGTCATCCATATGCCTCCATTCGTCTCAAAGTTAGAAATTTTTAATACGGATATTTGTCAAAGCACAAAAAATCTAAATTATGTCTACGTTCGCTAAAAGCTATATAAAAGTATAGTTTGTGCAATTAATATATTTTTCTATCTTCTCAAATACCTTATTACATCTGCAGACATGAGATAAATGTAAGAGATATCAATACTTTAGATCCTACTTTGTATAACCCTGATTGTATAAATTAAAATACCTACGAAATTATAATTATACATAAGAAGAAAATAATACAGATTAAAATACCAGTCAATTTAAAAAAGCTATATCTAGTTCTTACCTTAATCGCGGCCATTTGCTGAGCAGCGGCCGAGACCTCGTCTCCAGCAATGATCGCAAACTGTGTCCAGCGGAAGGCCTTCAGTAAAGCTACCACCGACTTGCTCACCTTGTGGGCGGGCGGCAAGGTACGCGCAAAGGTTGCGCCCAGATCACCCTCCCTTTCCTGAGCTTCCGCGCATTTCTAATAGAATTTGTAGTCACATTTAAATTATGTATCATGTGTATCACGTGACTTCAAAAATCCAATGACTACAGTAAGCATAATTGCTTGTAGACATATTTTCCACACATAAATAAATTATAAATATGTTGTGTGGAAAACATAAATCAGACATCAGACATAATTTAATTTAGACTTGTAACTAATACAGGTAATATATACTTGTATTAGTAAAGTAGGTTATTACTACTTCGCAACAATCCGCTATTATTATGTATGATGGTATAGGGGAAGTCCCCTAAGCCCGGACGATTCATAAAGCCGGATAGTCTCTCTCCCTCTCTCTAAATAAACTGTGAGATGGTTGACCGTAGAAAATAGTGTAAAATCTAAGGTAAATAAAATGTTTGTTCTGAGTAACTTTTCAAAGTCTATAAAAACTGTTTAGAGTATGTATGGAATGCTGCTTATTATCATTAATATATTTCTTTTTTGTTCCTAATTTAATATACCTTTGATTCAAGCAATATCTACCAACATAATAATAGCGGGTTGTTGCGAATTACTATAATAATAACCTAATTCAATAGCATGGAATTCAATAACAAGTATATGCATATGTTTTTTGACCTTTTCGAATGTTTTTCGTTCCATTATATTATAGCGGTCAAGCTAAAGTTAAAGTAAAAGGCCTACAATATATATATATATGTTATAATATCTATAGTCCACCACCGCTTACGAATCACAAATAGCTTTGCCAATTTCTTTAACTAAATGTATAAAGCAGAAACGAATAGTCACTTACATGAGATATCAGTGGCAGATTCCAGGCTGCCGCTAGTTTGGCCTCAGTCTGGCAGGTCCCGTCGGGTCCAAAGAACGCCACCACACCCAGGTCTCGCATTTGCGTCATAATTCTAATAAGAGGTAACATAATAGAGATATTACATAATTATGTATAAAATATATAGGTAGATGTTACATCTGTAACAACATATCTTTTAGTTAAAAATGCACGCCTCTCCACTAAAAAACGTCTAATGTGTGAAAGCGTATCTGGTGCCACGGCAATGCTCCCACCAAGTCGAAGTAAAAAGCGGCACGGCCGAAACAGTTCAAGCCATTTTCGACCAACCAGCTTCGTTTTGGATAAAACTAGAAGTCTTTAATTTTATAAAGCAGGCATTGTATAAATACGGTATTCAAATTTCATTAAATTTTTAACAGTTCTGTTTAATTATAATTACGCAAAATTTCTCAATTTTATCACTTACTCAATACTTAATACAATACTGAATACAATTAGTGTTTAGTGTATAAATCAATTTAAAGTCAGACTTGTCCGTGCTCTCATTGGTCAACTATTCGGGCAAACTATCATGTTCAGAGATTTATATAACGAATGCACGCATTGTATGACTTACAACTAACTTTTGCACTGGTTGGTTAACAAGTCTGGCAGTTTGCGTCGTTTATACTTTATTTCGAAATATTGGTTTATAGAAAGTTGCATGTGTGTACATTTGGAGAGGTGTGCATTGTTAGATTGGAAGATCTACATGTATCTTTGTATGTTTTAATTAATGCATTTTTGTTTATTACTTGTCTTTGTGTAGTAAAAGTTCTACCTATGGTTCTAAGTTTATGTTCACATTGACAGCCTACGTTCATTGTACCTAGATATTTAATTATTTTCAAAACTACTGTTTACAGTAACTTCAGTAATAAGTTGCGTTAACAGTGTGGATTTATACGAATACCAGAAATGTCGTTCGATTTTATGGTAGTATTTTAGTTTGGTAAATATTTAAATTATTATTATAAAATAAAGTTCGGAATAGCTTTTTTAAAGGCCCCTTATAATGATCAAGATTTGATCTGAAATGTAGATGAGGGTAGAATTTTTAATTGATAGACAAAATATAAAATATATGTTTTAGTTATTATTAGTATTATTTTAACATATTATCCCTACAATTACGAGTATTAATCTAGGTTTTATAACATTGAGGTAGCGCTCGAGCATGATAGTCCACTTAATGCTTAGTGGTCACATGGAAATCTGTAATCAACCCAAGACACGATCGAAGTTATATCTGAGGTTCACTAGAAATGCGTGGCTATCCTTACATAGAGTTAGAATCGGTTATATGTATAACCCTTGCCGCACCCTTCAAACCTTAACATACAATATACCCAATACAAATGAGAAAAAAATGTTATTATAGAACAGTGAAACGCGTAGCGGTGGTGCCGAATCTAGAACTAGAATCTAGAATCATAATATGTTCTAACATACTAGTCTAAAATGTTTTAGACGGCACATTTCATCGTAACAGAACTCGAATTCGATAAATAAAAATTGTACCTGTATAAAAATTGGTAGATTCTACATGAATTGGTTGAAGACTATATGTAAGTAAACTAATGTACTGGAAGACAGACAGGTCAAAGGGTTAAGGCGTGGGATGTCAACAATGTGGGATACAATAGAATTTTTAACACAATGTGTGCTAATAAAAATAAATATTTCTTTGATCTTAAATATTTTTTTTCATAAATTCGCAAAATACCTTAGTTGTTGCTTTACAGTGATGAAATTTTAAAGGCAAATTAATATTTGCATAAAAAAAATTGTTCAAATGAAATTGAAAATTCCTTTGTTGTAGGTGGATTTTCATTACCCAATACAATTTCTATGAAAATGTTTGATGTAAATTTGGCTTCTGAGCTAAGTTAATTAATCTACACGAGGCAATTATCAATTATGAGGCAAGGTAGAATCCATTAAATCCGGAAGAAGGAGGATACGGTGAGTAGGTAAGATGGGAAGAAATTAATATACTGGAAGTAACGTGTTTGTACTGAGACCAATGAAACCAGTGTCTTCCCACCACCTGCCTGTTTATTAGTTAATCGTTATTTATGATGTGTAAGCAATTTCGATGCTCAATAGTTGCACATGAAGGCACATAATGAACTAGAATGTTATTCGATAGATGTGTTTACTGAGATATCACACGCTACAGACTTACAGCTATTTGTTTATTTATTTAACAATTTATGCACACAATCGATTTACAGAGAAAAACGGCGATAGGAAGATTTTGTACAAAGGCTCTACTTATTTCAATGTGAAGTATCTTCCAACAGACCGGGTACTGGACAAGGGATACGAGAAGCGAATTATGTGCACACCATACATATATAATACAATCAACTATTCTAAGTAATATAATATAAATAACACACCTACTTAAAACATAAATGCATGATATGAGCATTTGTGCACTTACATACTCTTACTAGCGTGTGTCCTGGGCACATGGCACGCCTGTCCCGCCCACATTACCATTCTATTTATACTAGAGATCGCCTAGCGGTCGACAAAAATCGCTCGTATATCTTAAAATTATCAGTTGTAAAATATCTACATTTCTATACTGATAGAATAATTTAAAAAAATTGACTACACAAAGTGCTATTAATTGTTTGACATTTCCGATGCTCACGTCACTCTCGATTCAGTATTCAAATGACGTTCCGTGTACAACAGGTGTCTATATATGTGTGTGCGTCAAAGGCTGGTGGTTGGTTGCGTGCGTAATGGTTTCAGTTAATGTATTATTATACAAAATATTAGCTTTCTGCACTTGTTATCCGTATAAACTTTGACCTTGCCAAATTTCACTCTCCTCCGTCCTTGTCTCACCAAAGTTTTTTTTCACGTATAAATTTTGTAATGCTCGTTTCTATGATATAAATGGAATTAACCTATTCAGCTATATTATCGGTATAGATTAGTGCCTAAGTGAACTCACCTCAAAGACAGGCTGTCTTTGTCCAAAACTTGTGGTCTTCCAATGTCAGCGGTGACATATCGTAGTTTCAACCCAGGCAGCAGACTGGGCTCCCTGTTTACCGCTGCTACTGCTAGAGGGAGTGCACCAAGGACAGTCTGAAAAAAATATCGTTTCAGTACTACGGCAGTTCACCCGATGGTCAGTGGTCACTGCCGCCCAAAGACATCAGAGACCACCCCACGGCAGGATCTCTCTTAGGACAGACAAGTAAATTTTTTAGGTCGATCACAAACGCCTTGCTACCCTTAAGGACTAAGTTGGAACGCCTCTATAACTGTAAAACGACTCTGCTGTTATAAAGTAGAAATAGGCGGTGATGCCTCCGGATTCGAACCACAAGATGTTCTACTTACTACCTTTGATTACCACTACCGCTTATTGGAAGCCCACTAAAGATTCTACTCTACTCTACTATGCTCGACACTACTCTACTCTAAAAATTCTAGCCTCAATGATCGTCAGTATTTTTCCGAGGTACGAGTATATCAATTCGCCCTATTTTTCGACGAAAAATGTCAATTTTAATATTCCGGAACCCACGTACAAAAGTACAAATTCTTTCGACTACAATAGTCACGACGTCAATAGTCACGTTAATTCAAAGCACGATTCGGTTTATTTGTCCTTATTTATTCCACACTGAGATACCATTATTGATTTCTCTATAAAACCGTGAATCCTTCCACTTTTAAAAAAGATTAAATTTAGAGAAATAATTAATTATAAATACTAAACAGATTTCTACACCTCTGATATTGATTGTTTTATATTCATAGAAGTT
>DWNJ01001637.1:0-11664 GCA_018250275.1 Udranomia eurus
ACACACGTGTAGCAGACACACACACACACACACACACACAATGTTTATTTTTTATATTTTAAACCGACTAAAAGTCTTCCACCACCAGAAAAGGATTACTGGTCTTTAAATGTAAAAAAAACTTAAAATACTTTTGTTTGTTTTCAGGTAAAAGCACCGTTCAATGCACCACAATGTGATTCTTACGCGTCAAAGGTAAAATATTAGAATGAACTTGCATCGTTACATAAAAGAACTAACTAATGTAATTTTCCACTTAATTACTTTCTACACTTGTGGCGTTGCGTAAATTAGATTAGGTGTTTTTTTTTCTCGGTAGGCACGAAAATTAACGATAAATGAAATATAATTACGGGTTCGTGGAAACGTGGACGACAATCGAGGGAAAATTCCCTAAAAAACAACACGTAGAACATTGTTCTACTAATCCTCGCTTATAATATTGTAGCCTTAATTATTTTCCGAAGCCCTTATAAAACCCGAGCCGCCGTATTGTGTTCATTTATTTCTTTTGATGTTGTTGAATTTTGCTGCTGTCATAATTATAGGATTCCTAATGAAATGTCATAATGAATGTTAGCAAATGTTTGTAACGGTTTATGTTGATTGGATTTTGTTAAAATTGATTTGAACGTCTCGCATTATCAATAAATTAGTTACACTTTGAATCTATATCTCAGTGGAAATACATTCATGTTCTCAACTTTATTTCTGCAATGATTAACGATTAATTTTGTCGCGGCAATAGCTTAATGGGTAGTGCGTCGGTTTTACCATCGAGAGGTCGTGGGTTCGATCCTCACTCTCCCATTGCACTGTTGGCGTGGACCCACTCCTAACACCAGCCTTTGAGCTTAGCTGGAGGGGTCAACAAAATTAAGTTTTATTTAAAAAAAACCGTTTATACATGAACCACGCATTGTACTACTTTCTAAGTCACACCTTTTAAATAAATACTCTCTCTCTCTACTAACTAAAGAACTTGCCTTAAAGGCAGAGGCACTTATTCAGTAGCGCTTTGACTCTAAAAAGGGTTGAAAGTACCTTTCATGCATAAGTATTTGCATGCAAAACTTCTCACAAGTCGATCTTGGTGTTGACTTGAAAAGCTTGTCGTATCTGAACACACATATTTTGTTCCGTGTTCCTCTTTTGAAGTAAAACTTCTTCACAATAGTTGTGATTTGAAACTCGATGAAACGAACATGTAGGATAAACCACACACATAAACTTGTGGGATTAAGCCGACGAGAGAAACGACGAAATTACACCGTACTATGTATTTTTGGTCTTCTTTGCATACGAATATAATTATGCCGAATTTATTTAACGAAGAACTTCCCAATATAGTTTGAGACAATATGGAGGGCACAGTAGCAGGTCGGTTCAGGTTGTTGTCGAACCTACCAAGTACTGATTTCTTAATCCTACGAAAGACCGTAAGTTTTAGAAATCAATCTTTGACCTGCCGTGAAATTAAAAAAAAGGTCGCTTTGTCTCAATTTTGGAAAGTCATGTCATTTCTTACCATGTTTTGAGTAAATTTATTTCTTCACTGAGCACGGTATCATGACATACGTAAAGTAAACTCTCATTACTCATCATATCATTTGAAATAAAATACTAGTATGTTGTAGTAATGTTATCAATCCTTTAATTGGCACGATGCCATACTATTCTTTGATATAACATTACCTCTATTCCACGAGAGACAGAACTCAAGGTCTCAATCAGCGGAGGTTCGTGGAGAAGCATAATATAAATTATATTTGAATATTAATTAACGTAATATTTCGCTGGATTTTAATAACGGCTCGGCAAAATTACGCTTCGTTCTTATTAATTATATTTATTTACTTTAAAATTTATTACTCTGGACCGTCCCTGTAGATTCATTAGTTGGAGAGAGTAGAATAGATTTTATAATAATAATAGACCAGACATCATAGTTCATGATAAAGAGAATTACATTGAATATCTTATTGACATAGCCGTTCCGGACACACACAATATCCTATCGACAATCTCCGAAAAACTGTCTTAATATAGAGGTGTTGCAATAGAAATGAAAGGAAAACAATGGATAATTCAAACTACACACACACAATGGATAATTCAAAGAACACATTGCCCCAATACTAATATCAAGTGCAGGTGTTATCCCAAAAACTTTAATAGGTAGTTTAAAATATTAAATATTCACCCTACAAAAACAACCTACATACTACACACACTACAAAAGGCATCTATGCTCAATATTTGCAGGATAGTTCGAAATTTTTTAAACATCGATTAAAAATGAGAAGTATGAAACCTATAATGGATAAAAACATACTAAAAAATAATAATGATAATAATAAAATAATCTTTATTTCAGGCTTTTAACAAAATCACATGTATTAATATATTATAAAATATTTAAAGTAGCAATAGCATTCATCAGATCAATGTTACTTTGTACGTTAGAGTTTCATGGGAAGTTCTTAGAAACAAATAAGACTGAATATAATCAGTGAATAAATATAACTGAACATAATGATCAATCGGAAGACTGATAAACTACTGATGAAAAAAGCCTTCTGGCATAGTATGTTAAAGCTCAAGCCATGAACGTTGTTTTGAAATTTGAAGGTATTTTTTTATAGATAATAGAAATATGCATATAAGATAATAGAATATATTTAATGATTTTGTTACTTTTATACGCGTTACGTAGTTATTTTAGGCATTTTTTATCCTGGTGTAGCGCCATCTTTGCGAATACATGCGAAACTAGCTTTCTAGGTTGTTTAACTCACACTTAAACCACCCTCTGCTAGCGCCCTCTTTCAAACATCTTGCGTCAAAAACTCGTCGCGCCATCTATGTTTCGGCAGCATTATAGGTACTGCCATCTAGCGGATTTTCGTTGAAGCTTCTCGGTGCTCTGAAGACAAACTGCATACTGACTAGGAAGATGGTATTAAATAAATGAGTAGATGGCGCAAGAGGGTTATAATGGATTGAATATTGCCGCGATAGAGGGAGCTACATAGTCATTCCAGAAGCAGAATGTATGGCACACCTTATCCAAATATCAATGGTTTCGAAGATATCAAAGGTTGTTATTTTTTTAGAAAACCCCCGTTTTTGGGGAAAAAATTACTAAAGCTTATCAATGTAATCCCAAATCTCAGTAATTTTATTTTACGATTAAATAAAATTAAAAGTATTCTGTTTTACTGGCACAACTTTCAAAGAACAGAAATTAAAGGTTCTATCCTCTAAGTGATGATTATTAATTTAAATTTAATTGCACAATGATTAAACTATAATTGGTTTATCATTTTTTTTGTAAAAACGAACAAAATAAAAGTTCATAGATTTTTTCCTACCGTATAGGGGATTTTTTGAAAAATATCTAAAACAACAATAACACTAAAACCATTAGTTTTTAGATAAGATATTCCATACACAATTGGATAGGATAATATGAGCGATAGTTTTGCACCTCCAAATATTTTATCAGTCACCTGTATATACATGAGTAAGCATGTTAATTAATACTATGCCGAAAAGACTACTGTTTTGCACCATAAACAAAAGTAACTACGCAACCCGTATGTATTGTAGGTATACAATTTCATTTAGACCTTTCCACTCTTCTCTTTGTGACCTCGAAATTTATTTACTCTTTCTGTATACATTTCCGTTCGAATCCCCTTAACGAATCGACCGTCATTTGAATGGAGAATCCGATATCAACGACAAAGGTGCCAGGTTTCATCCGGGTTCCCGTTATAAATATAGGGTCTGTCGGGACATTCGGGACGCTCCGCGCTCTAATGATGTCGTTTTTACTTGTCGACGATCCGATACGCATATATTGCGCGTTGTGCATGTGTTCGATCGAAATCACTCTAGGACTCTCGGACTTTCTTCTGCATACAATTTTTACTTAGCTTATGCGCTTTTTGCTCGTTTCATTCACCATTTTTGTCTTATCCATGCCGTTAGGCTTAATCGATATGCCGAAACAAACTTTCATTCGTATTGATAATGGTTAGAATTAATTAGAAGAAGAACTATTAGAATAGTTCGTCCGACATTTCGAAGAAGCCTACGGGCCATCCGATGGTATGATATGTATGGTCGACGTTGCCTACGAATGTGTTTTGGGAGTTTTTTTCGCCGGCTTTTTTCTCCCGGTCTACCATAGCCTGAGAATCTGAGGGCGTTGAAAGCCCATGGCCACAGACTAAAGAAAATAATGTATATGACGTTCATTAAGTGTATTTGTAAACCTTATAATGAATACAAACATTTGATTCTTGATTCTAATATGGCTTTAATAGGTACTATACTGCATCACAGATTTGGTTCTTAGTACGACATTTTTAAGAATCCGAGGCTCTGAAAATGCCTCAAAAGGATCCTGGAAATGTTCTATCTCTCTCTCTAAAGGAATTTCAATTCTCAGACGCTGATCGAAGCATTGTTGAAATTTTAAGGTTACCTTTTTGGAACTAAATTGAAAATTTAAATATTAGGTGGTGCTTTTAAAGTATAAAAATGTATGCATAAAATCAGTTCATTTTATTTCTTAACTCCGAATTCGGAGCCACTACCGCGACATTTACATATATTGTTTTGCCTTATAACTGTTGTGTTCTTGTTGCTGTGTTAGGGTTTGAAGGGTGGTAAGGGTTATACTTAACCGAGACGTTCCAACTTGATCCTCAGTGGTAACAACGCGCCTGGGGTCGACCTAAGAAAGAACTTCGATTTTATCTTGGGTTCATTACCATGGAAACCCCATGGGCGGCATTGACCACTTACCATTAGGAGGACTGCAAGTTAGTTTGCTGCTTCAATGTTATAAAAAAAAGAAATATCCACTGAACAATTTCGGTAGAGCTGCTCGTATTTTGCCTTTTCAAATTAAAAAGATACAGGCGTGTATAATGAACTTTGTTAAATTCGAACCGTGTTAAACTCTATATGCGATATAATATATTTGATTTTACATGTAATAAAGGTATGTTAAAATGTATTTTATTTGGCAAAGGTTTTTATCCATGTTTCTTTATTAATATAGGGTCTATTGGGACATTCGGGCTCTAATGCTCTCGTTTTTCCTCGTCGGCTATCTAATACATATATTTTTCGCTGGGCACATGTCTTCAATCGACCCTACGGGAAACTTAAGATTACTTAATGTGGTGTTTATGCTCTTATTTTATACTACCCGGCGCACTTCGTACTGCCTGAGAATCAATGTTGTGTTAACTTATTAGTTGAATATAATCAGTAATTTTATTAAATATAAATTATAGCTTATATGTTGCCGAGGACTAATAGCTATATAGAGAAAGTTTCATCAAAATCCGTTTTTTGTTTTTATTTTACAGAACTGAACTCTTATACAGTATTATTATACCTATAGATTTTAAATTTAATCACAGGAATAAACATGGTAAGTTTATGTAACGTCTTTATATTAGTTGAAGCTTGACGAATTTTGAAATATTTTTGATTAATTCATATTACAACGTGTGTTAGTTTGTATGAAAATTAAAATACTTCATCAAAATCGGTGATTTATTTAAAGTTTAATCTCTTTAGTACTATTACTGTATGAGAAATGCTCTTTTGTAATTCTCAAGTTAAAGAAAATCTAAGATCTTTTATTTGTTGTAAATTGCTATAGTGAGTTACATCGCCGGTATAAATCTGTTTTATGCCTTTCTTTATTTGCTCGAGGGGATAATAAAACGTAGCTGCGTACGTTTATATATACCGGGTATAGATTATAATGTTTGCGACCCTTTTAAACCCATTGCTTGGAGCGACGGAGTCAAGGCTCTGAAGAATGCTTCAAGCACTTATGAGTCTCCGATAAGTGGATACTGCCGCCCATGGACATCTGGAATCAACCCAAGACAGAATCAAAGTTCTTTCTTAAGTCGACTACAAATTCGTTGTTACCCTTGAGGACTAAATTGGAACGCCTCGGTTAATTGTGTCTGCCTGACCACACCAGACCACAGCAGCAAGAATACTGCTGTCATAAAGCCGAAATGGGTGTAGCGTTTTAAATATCTCATCATGTCTATAGCATCCACACAACGGTACTTTTCAAGGTGTTCCAATAATTTATTGAACTCTACCACTACTACGTTTTAGTTGAGTTTAGTAACCAGTAAACCGGTGTTCGAGTCGTGTATTATAAACCACATTTCAAACGGAATTTCATGCGCACACTTTTGCATTCGGATTTATAGCGCAGCGCTAATTTTGTAACTAATGCCGGGTTCCGAGAAAGTTGCAGAATAGTGCTCTATTTCGATTGAAAGTTTAGAAAGCTCGCACGTACAGTGCTACGTCATATAATTATCTGGACTTGTTGTTACAGAGGACACGCAAGCGTTGATTTTTTGGTTCAGTTCATCTCCTAGTTGGCAACTTTAAATCACGCTCTAAAGTTATTATAAACTGTGATTGCAGATTCAGCATCGTTGTAGTGTTCGTTCAATTTAAGAAAATTTTGTATTGCTTCTATTAATATGATATGATTCACGTGAATTGATTGATCGTCCTGTTAACAATAGCTTGATAAAAATAAGATTTGTAATGACACATGTTTTATTTTTCGATCAAACTGGATCTCCAGTTTAATATTTTATTATATTTGTAAGCCTACGAGAGGCCGAGTAAGCGGTCTTAAAATTGTTTTTAAATAAACTGTTTTGTAACCTTATTCAACAAATATATTGATTTGATTTGATCCATATATTTTATAGTTTCATAAACATTTTAAAATGGATAGATTTTTTGACTCTCACGAAGTGCTGGAAAATTATTTGTAATTCTCTTTCATGCAATACCGGATCGTCACTATTATAGTGAGATGACGCGCTTCGGCGCGATCTCGTGTGGTAAAATTCTTAATACCATAAATGTCATGGTTTTTGTTTCGTTTCCAGAACGGCACACGGGATCATAGTCTGAAGTTATGGGGGCAGAAAGTGTTTTCAACATATATCTGCTGGGAAAAACTCGTTGCATAATATATTATACATACATACGACGAGTGTGTATGTACAAGTACAGAACAACGCCAACGGCTGTTTAACAACAAATAATAAAACACGGACACACTCCGCTCCCGTACGAAGCACTCCTTCTGAGTGCCATTTTATAAAAGAAACTTCCACTACTTCTCGGCGAATATGTGTATCCACTACGTTAATGTACGCACGCTCCGACTTTTGTAATAATGTCGCCGTATTTATCATCTAACTGAAAGTTCTGGGTGGGTGAGATGTGCTCATTTTAACGTTGCCCCGTTATAGCACAGTTGAACATACGTCTACTATAAATATGAGATCCGATGTTGTATTAACGTCATACCATCATCGATTAGGCCACCGCTCTGGACAAAATTAGATTGATAGACGTTTGCGAACACCAGGTAAATAAGTTTTCTTGGATTAGGTTAGTTTCCTATGTACGTCCGTGTCGTTAAATTAATGTTAGTAATGTGCAATACAAACATAATTTCTGTTCTGGACCCATCATCATCTAGTGTTTAAGGCCTACCTAATTCAATATACAAGCCTTGGAAAGATCTTCCAGTCTAAAGATGCACGCAACTCCACTAAATAACATTATTTTAATGTATGAAAGCGTATATGTAGTACAACTCTTTACTAGTATGTGTAGGCAATCTGTCATATTCGGTGTTTTTTAATACCGAACGAACGAATTGTATGACTTGTCAACTTACTTATGCACTGGTTGGTCAAGAAAAATGGCAGTTTGCATAATTTTAGCTTTTTTTCGAAATATTGGTTTATAAAAATATTCATGTCAAAAACTTTGGAGAGGCGTGCACATATTTTGTGCATAGCCGTCAATTTATTTTGCAACCTTTGGAAGACCTTATGGTAGAGGAGAAGTTACAACTTCTTCTCTATCCAAAGGTTGTCTGTAAGAGATCACTATTTATCCCAATAAATCCGTCTTTTATGACCTAATTTATATTATAATAATATACATGCTGATATTGTATGCACAATAAAGAGTTATCATATTTTCTTTAAAAATTAAACAACTGTGAAAGCGTGTTGAATGCATTGATAACATATTTGCAGTAAGACGTAATGGTAGAGTGTATGGTAGATATATAATCTACACTTACTATAAATAACACTTAAAATAACAATAACCTCCTAACTAAACCAGATACCGTTAAATAGAATGTATGTATTTGATACTACTCCCTAAGCCACTTTTCCTTACTCGCGCGCCCTTTGCGAAGGTCGCATGAGAAATATGAAAATGTTTGAGCGTGGGGCGTGTACCAGCCACGCGGGTAACAAAGTTTTATCAAGTGAAAAGTGTTTTCCGAGACGCTCCTCGTGTAATAAAACGGGGAATTTATGGAGAATTTATGTCTTTGTTATGCTATAGGAATACCTTATCATTGAAGCTTTACGCCTATATCCAATGTACAAGTTAAACGATGCAAGATATTTCGCAACCCCTCCACTTGCAGATTGCTTAAAGATTTAAGTATTTAAATGCTTCGGATTCTTGAAGTGTTTTTGCTATATTTTTAAGAATCGTTTCGTTATAACGCCTGTGACTGCTAACAAGCAGTTTAATAATAGAATAAAGTAAAGGTTATATAAAATTCCCCGATTCGACACCCTCTTCTCTATCTTTGTTGTAGGGTAGAGAAAGATAACCTGCTTGTTGGGGTCCAATATTGGTATTGTATATTTAACGTTCCTAGAGCTATTCTGATATAATGCCTAATGTTATTCGTAACAATAACCACTTAGGACGTAAGAAGTATAAATCTACAAATACACAAAACGCGATACATTTCCAAAAGCGCACGAACGAAGGACCGAGATAAGAAATATAGAGGCACCGGATACACGTTAGCACTTCCTGCATGAACATGAAAAGCCGCCAACACAATAGATAAATGGAAACACTCATACGGTTCTCGTAGTTCCAGAGCGTGTGAGACATGTCCGCGCCATACAGCGTCCGTTCAATACAAACGTATTTACAAAAACTTTCTCACACATTGTTATGGTAACATGAGAGATCATACTGTTATACATGAGACCATACTTACAGTTGAACTTGAGACTTTTAATAATTAATAAAATTGTCACGAATCTGTACAAAACACTTTAAGCAATCATTAAACGTCTCAGACTGATCGCAAACGTCTCAAACCGATCTTTGATAACGTTGATAATCACCAATTTTCCGGCATTTATTGTTCTCCCATCCATTTAGTGGATTGTTTGTCTAATATATTTTATTGCAAAGAACGATCGTCTCGCTTTTTTATTGTTTTTATTATTAAGCACATCGTACAAATCAGCCCTTGAAACTGCTTACTAACTCATCGGGCCCATCTTAATTTCGTAGACTTGTTCTAATCACCTCGGGCTATACCATCTTGACACTGTAACCGGACTCGTTTCGTCTGAAGCCGACAACTTGAGCACGTTCCCGATAACCGCGATCGTTCCTCGCACAAACGATATCCATCGCCACTAGACTCCCTCTGTCGCCGAGATCACCACTCGACTCGTCTGCGTCATCGCGACATTTACTTTCACCGAGATCGGAACGAGGAGGCCTAAATTTGCTTTCCTTAGTAAAAGGTGCTTCGTCAAATTTGTCTAATTGATCATTTTTTTTTCAGATTATAATCAAGTTTTACTTTGTTCGAGTTTTATATTAAATATTTGTTTGACTTTGCCTAATTAATTTACATTTGCATATTACGTGTTGTGTGATATACAAAACAAAAATTGTTCTTTAATAGCATTTTGTGATTTTCTTGAGTTGTAATTTTCTTTCTTATTTAATTTTGAGGCTCTAAATCAAGAGTTCGCGAGACTAATTAGCCGCTCGCCTTTTGTCCTTTGAATGATCAACTTTTTAAAACAATTCGCGTTTGTCCTTTATATTACTTTGCTAAGTTGACACAATGAATTATTACGGTCACTTAATTAATCATTGCCGTAGAGATTTTTCTTTGTCGAACTTTAAGCTTTTTGCTTGTTAATGTATTTATCTCGTCTTATATTGTTAAGATTTATTTTATTTTATTTTCATTTCGAGATTATCTTTTTAGCGTACCGCAATAGTTCACAATTATAAGACAGTATCCTGAAAGAACTTTCTAATACAGTTATGAAATTCACAAACGGTTTGGATCTGTCGCGAGTGAAATCCAATATTGTTGGCTGGAACGTGCTAAGAGTTCATCACAATTCAATAACCATAGCTGCTGTATTGTTGGTCAAAGTTATTCTATTATACGTAGTTTTACTTCACACAAATTGAACAACTGCACAAAGTTTAATATCAAGTTTGTCATCTTTGTCTTCGTAGTTTTTAACTATAAATTGTTTTGATAAAACATGTTTGATACTTTTTTTATACCTAATGATATATATAGTATGTATTCAAAATTGTTTAATTAGATTTAAAAGCAAAGCAAATTTATACAAATACACTAACTAAAACAAATACAATAAAAAAAGTTTCTCAGCATTAGAAAATAAAGTCATCCTCTTCAATAACATTATTCATAGTTATCCACCTACTATCATCCATATAAGGAAAGTTTATACGTTTTATTTATCTTAACTTAGCGATCAGGAATGTTGGAGTGCCGCTTACGAGACTCCTAATGTACTCTATTCCGCTATCTCCAGCCATCAGCCGTTCGTCGATGTTCCGACGTTTACATTACGCACGTACCCAAATAAATGCTGATACAATATCAACATATTTTCGTCTCGAGGGTATTCGAAGAATTTCGGTTTTACCAAATACCTTCCAAGGGATTTTCGTCTGCGAAAGTTCTTGTAAATACTTACTCGGTGATATTATTTTACTTGCCCTCAAAATAAAATTACGTTTTCAAAGTATGTGATATTGTTTTATAAATATTATGATATCCATTACAAAACAGTGACGGCATATTGTGAGATATATGGATATTTATTAGATTGTACATGAAACTTTTTTAGTTCAGAAGACATTAATTCTTCTTGTTTTGCCTTTACAGCAAAAATGTAGGGAGGTATTATTATCTTGTCAGAAATTTTATACAGAGTGGTAAAAAACTTTCGTAACTCCCGTGTGAGTCACTTTTCTGAATTTAAAGCACAAGTTTATTCTTTAGTCCCGTAATTTTGGATTGAAGCAAGTAACTTAATCAAGTTTTGAAGTTATTCACTTAAATTTTACTACTTACGTTACTATCTACCCTCATCAACCGAGTAAAAGTTATTTTTGTGTAATAAACCGGTTAGCTGTAAACAGTCGAAATAATGGATAAACATGGCGAGTGGCCTACTATTACAGATGTTTTCAAACTCCCACACGGGACCTCTGACAAAGATTTCTAATATACTAGAGAACGCCTAGCGGTAGACAAATATATCATAGAATTATCAGTTTATAATATATATACTTTTATACCTATAGAATAATTAAAAATATTTTTTGACTACACAAAATGACATTAATTACGCTTACGTCTCTCCCGAATCAGCATTCAAATGACGTTCCGAGTATAACAGGTGTCTATAGGTATAAAAGTATATATATTATAAACTGATAATTCTATGATATATT
>DWNJ01001638.1:0-11659 GCA_018250275.1 Udranomia eurus
GCGAGTGATGTGCGGCCGCGGGCGGCGCGTGCTACACTGCACGCGGAGGCGCGACCGCGGCGCGCGAGCGCCACGCACGGCGCTCCCCGGCGCTGCAGCCGCCCCGCGCCCGCGCCGCACGCCGCCCGCCCGCGTGCTGAACACATGAATCACCCTGCAGTACCGGGAAACGGGAAAGCGCGCCCACGCCGTATTGCCGCCCGCCCCACGACCACCCATTTTTGTAAAAAACTTCATGAATTTACATTACCTAAATTTATAAACCTTGAGTTCCGTGCATATTATCTTTTTAGGCATATGATTGATTAAGATTATTTTAAAAAAGGAGAAAAGTAGTAGTAGTAATACGCTCATTCATGCATTCTAAAACTACAAGGAATACATTTTAAATTCAGTTGATTTTAAGAGTTATATTTTACGTCATACTTTCAAAACTTTGACCTTTGACCAAAATAAAACGTTCGCGTCCTTCGAATTTTATTTACAATCGAGTTCTTCATCAAAAAATAGAATGATGTTTTTTAATCAAATGCGTTACGAGTAGAAGCTGTCCTATAGAACGTTAGCAACCGCTATCAACCGTCATTGTGATAACCAGGTTGCATATACATAAGTTATTTGAATGGTTCTAATATATTATTAACTACGTAAGCTTCTAGTTTTAAATAACTCATCATTAATTCATTTTCATTAATCATTGTAATAATTTAAAATAGAAAAACCCGTCTATCAATCCCGGATTCCGGATTTAGTCACATAGTACAAGTCCAACACGTACAACTCTCTGTAATGCACCAAGACGTAGCTAGACCATGCTTTTCATGTTAAATACCTAACGTCTTTACTACTATACATAAACAGAAGTAAAGACAGAAAGTATATATATATACTTCTGTATAAAACCTTTGGCTAAAGAACTCTATCTAGTTGTATGCTTCAATACTTATTGCAATCAAATGATGAATGAAATTATTTATTTAAGCCTTAGACATATTTTACAATTTAGTATGACCGCTAGACCCTACGCTAGGATTACCTGTGATGTAAGAACTAGGTTTTCCATTCCAAATACATATATAGTAAGTATATAATTATATTTACTGATTATTAACTTTAAAAAAATAATCTTAATACGTGTAAATGATATCTATACACACTAATATCCAAATAACTGCTTTAAAATATTTTTTGTGAGTAAATTACCTTATAATCTATAGGGAATTACAAAAATCGACCTACTAGATGGTCACTAACCACTGTTTCCGCCTGTCACTATTACGTTATTCCGCCACCGTCATAATATTATGCCATAGTTCCTTCCACGGAAGGACATAACCTGGAGTGCGTTCATATTTTCCCTAACGTCGACACTAATTAACGGGATTTATCCATAAGATGGAAGTGTTAAATGAGGACTACAAACAATTATTATATATACACATACACATACTAGAAGATTTTTTATATAAAATATGCTGAAATCTAAAAACAGATTTTAGCGTTTTTAGAAAATAATATACAACGTTAATGTAAGTTTAACCCAAAGTAAATATTTTGACATTTTATTAAACAAAGGTAGAACATGTGCGGGTAAGATTTATTTGAAATATAGCCCACGTACACGATTTCACCCACGCATGACATATAAAAGTTGAATTTTCACCCAGATAATCCCGTTTTTAGACAAAATAACTAAGTTTAAATTAAAGAATGATGTTTATTATACTTTATGTTTATACATATTTATAATTCTACTTTCCGTGTGTATGTCACTAAACACGGATTTTGTTACAATTTTAGAAGTTAAATAATTTTTTTGACTCTAAAATATAAAAGGTCAATAAAAAAATATTTTTTTGTATACAAATACATTCGTCTATCATGGATATAGCATGGAGTGCTGTGCCATAAACTTACAACTTGTAATACAAATAAATTTTATATCGAAGAGCTAACTCTGAAGAAAACTCAACCTCTATTACCATGTTGGACTACCATTCGGACGGCCCTGGGTTCGATTCTCAGCGAAACAGAACAGAACATTTGAATTATGAGTTTTGAATTTATTCTCGGTCTGGGTGCTTGTTTTTTTTTGGAAATCCTAGTGTGGAGTTATGAGTGTGAAGTGTGAAAAACAGGAGGACAATAATTTATTCAAGTATTAAAGTAAGGTAAGGTGGTGAATGAATGAAGGGACTTTATATGGGCCGCAGCTTTGTGTGCCGGCTTGGCGCCGCAGAGACTTCGGGTCTCGATCGGCAATTCTCAAAGAGACTACCTTTAGGCGGGGGTGTGTAATTTGGAGTGTACTCTGAGTGCATACGTGAGTTCTCGGGCCTCGCAAATATGCACCTCAACAGCCGGGCCACAAACTCCACGATCGATTACATTTTAAGATCGCCAGCGATCACGTCGTTGCGGACGACGCGACCAGCCCCCACATAAAGTTTGAAGGCTAGGTTCTGTTGTGCCTATAGATGCTCAGCCAACTCCGCTGCGACTCAGCCAATAGAGGTTATTACGCCGGCACCGCATACGTCAGCAGGGATCGGATGTATTACGTCTTGTATACCCTTAGTTGACGGTGTTGGTCGGTAGCTTGGATTAGAGCACCGGCCGGGGCATCGCTCGCGTTACACGTGCCTGGCGAACCGAACGGTCCACCTGGGGCGTCATGCGTAATGAGCGATCGATGTCGCATTCGAGATACATAACTGTAGATGTCCACTACATCTCAATCTCGGGACGCAGTGGAGGTGGCATGGTACGTTTGCGGCTGAACAGGGTGGCGAAATTAACGTCCTCTACTTGTTCATTCTGGAAGCAAGACGAACAGACGCTGCAATCTCGCCACACTCACACGACACACAAAACTGCCGGTTCATCAAGAAGGTCACTATCACTTTAATGAGCATAACCGGCACGGATGATTCCATCAGTGTAAAGGTTGTGTATCGTTTGCAAAAAGTGTTTTGGCGAATTCATTGTATTAATGGACTTGAGCGATTGATTAAATTTAATCTTTAATCGTTAATGTACATAATTCTTAATAATAGCATGTGGGTTAAGAATTATAAATTTTATTTTTGCAACTATATAATATCGTATTCAAATTACGAATTACTAAATTATAGCAAAAAGAAATGAATCAAAATCATTGAAAACTATAATAGGTACATTGACTGACTATTCAATGACATTGACAGATACTTTCATACCTGTCGGCAGTGCTGAATGTCACTGATTTGATTTGTTTATTTTCAACAATTTCCCGGATTTCTTTATATAATGCTGAGAGAAATACATTGCAATTAAACAAAATGGATAGGTGTCGTATATGTTTAGAATACAAAAGGAATTTATGTTCAATATTTGAAGGGAAGCAAGGCACATCGTATGCAGATATGATAAGATCACTTGCTCAAGTGAAGGTAATTAATTTAAAATTATAAACAATTGCATAATATTTATGTATTTTGTATATTTATAATGTTTGCGTTTCGAGTTTTTTTTTTCTCGTTGCGACCCATAGATATTTGTGACGATCAAATATAATAGGCGTACCTGAACACAATTACGATTGAAGCAACAAAACTATGTATTGTGCGTACTTTTTTACTTCGCGCGCCCTTTACTTCAAAATATAGAAGTACATAGTTTAATTTAGCTGCTGTGTTAATTCAAAACTGATCTATCCTCACTATAAATATAGTGTGCGTTAAGTTTACTGCTTTCTTTATAGTATGTCAGATTTAAAAATAGCAATTTAGTTAATTTTTTTCTCATTTCTTATCAGTTTACAGAGGATGCATGCAAGAGCAGTATATGTTTGCAGTGCCGAAGAAAACTTCAAAGTTCTTATGAGTTTAAAAAGCAGATTGAAAAGTAAGAAGGGTCTACATATTATTTTTATTTTACTACTTAAATATTTATTGCCACATATCTATTCCTATAAACACGTTTGAGATTTCTCTATTATTTTAGGTCTGATTTAGAATTAAACCTACACCAAAGAATTTGGAAATTTAACGATATCAAAGAAGTAAGGCAAGAGTTGTCTAAAAATATAGAGGATAAGGAAAAGAAGCTAAGCAGTAATATAGAAACAATTAGCAATTATATCAGTTTACTTAAAAGTGGGTGTGACACAATATATTATAATAAAATTACTATTAAAAAAGCCGACTGTAAAACCAATGCTATACCAGCCTTAAATTATCTTAATCGGATAAAATGTGAAACTGCTAGTGACTGTGATAATGTAAGAATATGTTTTCATAATTCTTTTACATCGCAAAACCAACTTTTATATAATTACAAAGACTTGACAATTTGATCTCACTTTACAGTTGAGTATATGTAACGAAAGCTACCGTGAAGATGATGTAGTAATAAGAGAAAAGAAACCAAGAAGAAACCAAAGAAATGTAAATGAGAAAGGTAAACAGTATTGTTACTTTTATGTTTCTTTGTATTAATACTAAATATGTATAGGAATGATAGGCATATCTTAGGCATCTACGATGATATTAATACAATTATGAATACAAAATAGACTGGTACAAATTCCCAACTTAGGAGTGAAAAGTATATTTTGGTTACTCTTCTACGAAGGATTTTACCTAAAACAACTGTATACATTACCATATTTTACAGGAAAATCTCTGTTAGAGGAAATGCATTTATTAGTTGTTAAATAAAGTAAAGTGATTATAATGAATACAAAATATTTGGCATGCAACTACATAAATTTCTTCATAATATATCTTAATGCATTAATATGAGTACAATAGTGTTCTATGATTTGGTATCTTAGTGTCTTCACACTACATTTTTATTATACCTTGAGCTTGTACATGATTATTGTATAATGAATATTGTTAATATATTTTTATCAATATAATTAATATATAACATTTATATAGGTTCAAAGATAAAGGCCGGCATTTTAAAGCAGAAGAGACTATGCATAAAACCTGTAGTCTTAGACAACATAAAAGTTATACCTACAAGGAAGAAAACGCAAAGAGAACACAAACGTAGAAAGCGACTTGATATATGTCCATATTGTGGAGTAATGTCATCAAATATTACATCCCACATGATGGTGCATACAGGTAAAGCTTGATGTTAACCTCTGTTCTTATTGTTGGACCTAGCCTTAGTGAAACAAGAGTTTTTATTTTTTATACTGTGAGGTAGCAAACGAGCATGCTATCCGCCTGATGCCATCAAGTGGACTGTATGCTCGTTTGCTACCTCCAAGTAATAAATAAAAAAGTTATATATGTGTAAAAATCTAGTTTTTTTCTTCACAGGCGAGAGACAATATAAGTGTTCTGAATGCAATAAATCGTATTTTACGAGGAAACAATTAAATTATCACCAAGGCACACATCTATTAGTGGGAGTATTCAAGTGTGATCACTGTGTTGCAGTCTTTAACAACAAGGCTTCATTGCAGAGGTTTGTGTTATCAAGTTTTTTAAGGCACGCATAACACACACATGCATTTAAGCTGCGTTGGATAAGTTGGTTAAGTACTGGATGGTTAAAAAGTCACAATATACCAATATACTTAATTCGCATATTG
Source organism: Udranomia eurus (assembly GCA_018250275.1). Lineage (NCBI taxonomy): Eukaryota > Metazoa > Arthropoda > Insecta > Lepidoptera > Hesperiidae > Udranomia > Udranomia eurus. The sequence continues at coordinate 5,594 of DWNJ01001638.1, forward strand.
GCACACTTTTACATAAAAAATATTCGATTTGTGAGCTATAATATACAATATAATATATAGCAATATTGTTAATTAATTATTAAGAAATGTAGACCTTTAAGTTACTATTTAACATACACATTGTATGTGAAATGGCCAATTGAAAATAGTGCTTCCAAAGATCTTAGGTATCTGGTATGTTGTTATCAACTATTTTAAAACTGGCTTACAATCGATTATCATTATAAAATGTCATAATTGTTAATATGTCATTTCCAGCCACATGGTCTCACATACGGCTGACAAAAATCATGTATGTCCAACGTGCAACAAGAGTTTTAAGAGGGTATGTTAAATTTATAAGTTTACACATTTTAATGTTTTCACAAGGTTTCCACTTCGTAATATTAACGGAAAATAAGTTAAAACTTTGAAAAGTCAAATTACTTATAATTTCCCGTGCGCAATCACGCAAGGTAGCTGTTGGATGACTTTAAGATGATTTTACAAGTAAAACGGAGTAACTCTTTACGACCTGGGCATCCATAAAAGAGATAAAAAAATATCTAAATTTCGACAGGTCGCTAACTGTATTTCGTATCGCATAAATGCACCTCGCCTTGCCTAACCATGCTTTGACAAAACGAAAATATTGTGAAGAAACACATTATAATATTTTCTCTTCTTTATAGAGGAACACGTTGTTACGGCACAAACTCATTCACAACGCGTCTGCAAAATCAGTTAAGTGCGACCTATGCAATATGTCTTTCCTGTATAAACAAGGACTGAGGCACCACATGCGCGTTCATACGGGTGAAAGACCATTCAAGTGTGAGGTATGCAATTTATGCACATGTTCCTGATACTCAACGACCTAAGATGCAATGGATTTCACGCAAATTTAATATCATATTATTGCAGATTTGCGCCCAACCGTACAGCTATAAACATGACTTCAACAGACATTGTCTTAAAAAACATGGCGTATTCCTCAAACGAAGATCTGTTCATGTGATGAATGAAGAAGTGTTAGTGCAGGAACGCGCGCTAATGAGAGATTTAATGTTGAGGGTACAAGGAATCGTTAAGGAGGGGGAACCCCTGAACCCTTTTCAAGGACCGCAGGCGGCCTTAGCATTTGAACAGGCAGTAAAGGCCTTACAATCCTGCCAAATTCCGATAGACGTTATGCTATGAATGAATTGAGTAGTATGGTACAATATGTTAAACTAGTGAAAGATATGAAAATAAATGACGATTATTATTATTATTTTCCTTTTATATTTCTCAGCTTTCGCTGGTACATATTTGACGGGCTAAGCCAAGTAAATGATATAAGTTTTTTTTGTAGAATCCTCTGAGTGTGAGTCAGTTTCGTTCGTGTCGTTTCATTATCTTATTTCTATATTCTAAACTCAACCGTAACATATAAATGTCACAATAATTCCAAATCAACTCTATGTTAACTAACTTGTACGTGTATGCGAGAGCTCGTATGAAAATATGTTTTATTTCTTTGATTTTTTTTTGTTTACCTTCCCCATTTTCTTTTTCAACCGCATACAGCGCCATCTTTGACGAATCGAAAAAAACTTACTGAATTAAAGTTACGTATTTTTTACCGAAGAATTCGAATTAAATAAAACTGGTGGTTAAAATTTAAAATTATCCCTCTCCCCTACCGTCGGGGATGAGGGTACTTTAGTATCATTGAATAGCCCACTTCCTACTGGGCAACTTTATGCTTGCAGATATTCCTTTGAACCTTCTAGTTTCAGAAATATCAATGTGTTAATAGTTTTATTTAATGGTTTAAGTACACTTAATTTTATAATAAAATATTAGTACATAGAGTCATGTACAATGGATCTGCTTATTTCAAAGTGAAATAGTTATTGAAACACCTGTAAATTTTTAAATCCTGTTTTACTCCTAAAGTTAATTAAAAAAATTAATGATCAGTTTCTAAGTTTAAAGTATATTCTCAACTCGAAATAAAATCTATTTTTTTCTCCCAAAAACAATCATACGAATTTAGTCGGCATCGGAAATTTCGAGTAGAACTTTCAACTCGCATTACTTACAAATACGCCGTACAGTGTTTAATTGACATTCCTTGCTTTTTTATAACAATGAAGTAGAAAATGAGCATGCAGTCCACCTGGTAAGTGGTCCCCGTCGCCCAAGAACATCTGTAATCGAGCCAAGACAGAAAGAAACGTGAAAAGGTAACGGACAGTTACTCTAACACAAAGTTACGTTCGCATTTGTAAAATGAGTGTGGACTACTTACTACATTTTAATGGTTAGTAAGCCAGTGTCTAGACAGTAAGCAATATACTGATCCGAGAGATGTGACACTTCCTTAACACATTCACAGACACCTCTGTGAATGTGTTAAGGAATATATTACATAATTTGATAATCGTCACCAAGGAAAATGTTTCTGAAGCAGGTTAATTATAAACTGTAACTTCATAACATACATTCATAAAATACGTTTATGCTGTTAAAATTTAGCGTCATTCAAAGTTTTCTAAAGTACCTACTGCAATCATACATCATCATACATTTCTACATCCTATCATTATATATACCGCCCCATATTAAGATTCTGTGTCGTGGGTACCATGGACCAGTGGCGGATTTGCACATTTGCCGCCAGTAAGCTAAAAAAGGGTATATACAATTAGAGATGTACCAAGTTTAAACTTGGCCGACCGTTATTTTTCGGCTTCTAAAAATCGAATAGTTTGGAACGAGACGGATTGATTAGTATTGAGAGTAGAACCAAAACTAGAGCTAGAAAGAATCCAGCTCTAATTGACCCATCTCTAATTCTATTATTTACCGCCCCCCGTGAAATCTGCCCTAGGCTGGAGCCTATTTAGTGTAGTGGCAAATTCGCCTCTGCCTTGGACAACACATAAAGACAACAACACGGACACTCAGGACGAGAAATTTTAACTCCTGGGAATCGATCCTTCAATTGGCAGTTGGCATAGTGACCACTGCGCCATACAGGTCCACTGGATATGTATGATTTATATAATAATAGTATATAATAGAGCATTTTATTTTTACAATCTAATTGATAACACTTGTATTATACGAAAAGTACAAGTATTTAAAACACGAGAAATATAAGCATAGTTCTCGCAGTTATATTTCTCACCATTACCATCGACATGTTTTTCTTTCAATAGATTTTTCGCCCCCTCGCCCGCCTCCAATGCCTACTGCTAAGAAAAATGTCGTCAATAATCTCACCCTAAGCTTATTGTTATATTGTATACGGTGTTCTTTATGGGGATCAATTACACGTAAGGATTTCTTTGGAACTAATGGATCTATTCTTAAACCTATCAATCAGGTTGTTGTATAAAAGGCAGGGAATACATGATTTTGGATTATTCTCTGTACAGGACCCACTACAACCAGACACCGCCATGGTAAGTTATGTTATTAAGAAAATATGAGTTATGTAATGATACTGTGATTTATACTTTCTATTAAATGACAGTTGCATGCAAGATCATTCTGTATTTGCCTATGAGAGTTAAGCTGTTCATTGCTTTGTAGAATAGATCTTATTCTATGATTAAGTACCTTGAAGGAGCCTTTTCATTTTGTGTAACATCCTTTAAACCAGAATACAGCGGCGAAATGTAGCTGCTATAAGGTAGAAATGGTGGGAAAAGGAAAAAACTACCGGATGCTTTCATCTAATTTCGAACGTGAAACAAATTAGATACTTACGATAACGTTTTTCAATTACAGGCAAAGCTAACTGCGGCGTCGTTTCATATGTGCAGCTATATTTTTCTTACTTTACAAGTAATTACTATAGTGCTAGCTTTTAAGAAGTCGTCCAATGTAAATGAATACATGTTCAAGAATCATAGAACTCGTATGAGACAGAACTACATAGTGCAGAAAGCCACGAATAACGATGTATCTGATAATGTGGATGACTCGGGGATATCGTATGCGTCCGAGTCTCTTGAACCAGACGCCAACCCAGATGAGTTACCAGCGCTCATCGTAGACTACGCCAACATGATAAGAAATGATATTATATTATTGGATAACTCCGTTCAAACTAGAACCAGAAAAAGAGGAAGCGTCGATTCCGAAAAACATCATGTAAGTATAATTTTATATTATACGAGATGACCCGGTCAACTTCGTACCGCCTGAGAATCAATGTTGTGTTAACTTATAATATTCGATAATTTTATTAATAACAAATATGTTACCGAGGACTAATAGCTATATAACAAAAAAAGTTTCATTAAAATCCGTCCAGTAGTTATTGCGTGAAAGACGGACAACAGACAGGCAGAGAAAAATTCAAAGTAATTTTTTTGGGCTGGTTTAGTTTTTTTTTTCAATGTACAGAGTTGAACTCTTCTACGTTTTTATTATATGTATAAATTACAAAGCATTTATTTGATAAGGATTTTTTCCTAAGCGCTTTAGGTAAATAAAAAATATGTGAATTGTAGATATATAAGGGACATTTTCCCTTATTAATGCCGTAATCAATGCCAAATCCAAAATCTCACCTTTAATTATATAAACACGCACTTTAAGTGTGGCCAATCTCTAGAAAATCACGGACCAAACGGTTCCAAAAAACCGTATATAATTTCAACTTACTGACTATATGAAAACAAAAATAATAATATATAGTACATACGAAAATACTCATTTAACGCATTATTTTGCATGTTAATTAATGGTTTTCAATAATGTACTGTAATGTATAAAATTTGTACAACTATTGAGACTTGTAATAATGATAAAAAATTTGGAATTCTCTATTTGTAGCAAGGAGTACAGGAGGTTCCGTGCAGTTGTGAAGATCGTAGAGTAAGTATCTATTTTAAATTTTACCTTTGTTTGTCAACAAATTAATTTAAGGCAATAATTCTGTAGGTATAATTGCCTAAAAATTAAAATGTTCTAATAGAATATTATTTTACAGAAAAAGTGGGAAAACTTAGGCGAAAATTACATACCTCGGACGCTCGAAATGAAAGTGTGTAACGATGGACTCTGCCCACCTCCTTATAGCTGCAGAAATGTCACTCACAATGTATGTATCTCACTTGTGGTTGTACTTAGAGACTTTTAGTAGTACGTTTAGTTTACTTACAAGTGTTTTTTTAAACTACTAGCATATCAATACATACTAGTAATTCTGTTAACCCCTCCAGCTAGGCTCGAAGACTTGGTTAGTGAGGATCGAACCCACGACCTCTCGATCGTCAGACCGACACACTACCCACTGGGCTATTGCCGCTTATAGTGTTAAATTTGTACTTATACTTGTATTATATAGATATCTTTGAGGCCAGCTGTGTCAAATACGAAAAAAATATACTAAATAATAGTAAGTAATTATGCAAACCCATTTCGCGACAGATCTGGTTAATACGAATTACAAATGTAATCCAATAACGATTTCCCTAATGCTTATTTTCGTTTTTGTTTCAGTTTAAATTTTAACACAAAATTAACAAGTATTCCAAGAATTTAATTATCTGACAAATGAGGAAAAGGAACATTCTCTTTACATAACATAATATTCGACACGGATTGTGTTACAGGTGACAGTGCTTAAGAGGAAACAGTACAGAGAAGAATTATCACAAGAAGAACTACCAGAAGAATTTGTGAAGAGGTGGGTCGCTGTGAAGAAATCTGTCGTTATTGGATGTGTGTGCTCCAAAGGCTACATGGAAGTTTACTAATTATGACCACATTGTTAGTCAACCGTATTGGATGAATAATTGTGAACGATGGAACAGTGTATGATGGAACAGAAAATATATTTATTATAGACTACGTATTACGTATATGTAAAAGATTTTCCGAATACCTAAATTAATTCTACCTTGTAACCGTGTCCTAGTCATGTATTGTTAAGAATAAAGTATTTTAATTCATTAACCGATTTCTGTCACTGCCATGTTAGGTAAAAGAAAAATTCGTAGATGCTAAATATTTTTTTTATTTATTATAAGAGAAATACAATATTTACACTTAAAGTTTCATTACCAACTCTCAGTTAGTACA
>DWNJ01001639.1:0-11656 GCA_018250275.1 Udranomia eurus
CCCCTCCTATTTATATGTTATGTCTTTGGGAAGGACGTGTGCATCAATAACGTGATAGGTTTAATGAGTAAAAGGTTGGTCATGTAGAGCCTCAGGACATATCATAAAAATAGGAGGGGTGTTTAAAAAGCAATCGACAGATTTCCCTTTCGTAGGGAATGGACGTCCCTTAACCTACCCTACTCTAACTGCTTGGTTGGTCGCTGCCGGTTATTTGTAGTCAACTTCTATTATAATTTCTCTCATACATTACATATATACAAACATTAGTGGCTACTGTAATATCTCAGGAATAAATGTGTTGGTGGTGCCATCTTAATCGTTAAAAAATCTACTACGATCAGATATATGTACCGCAATTCTTAAAAATCGTCTATTTCGTAGTCTACGTGTAACAAAAACCTGTTACAAGTCTATCCTTTCAGGCCTTAACTCCATGTTTCCTAATAAGCCTTCATCCTTCCAACTAATCCTTAGTCCATTCCATCAACATGCAGGTTGGAACAGTACCTGAAGTATCAAGCCTTGTGCTCCAAGTGTGTTGGATGTCAGTGGATGGATGCATTTCCGCATTGTCGGCGTATAGCCGGCTGTATGGATTGTTTCCAAAATTTTTCGCCGTTAGTTATACGTTGGTTTTATGTTTTTATATTTAGAGAATAGTTAAACGAGCATGCTTGTTATGTAATTCTTTTGTAATTGAATGAAGAATCAGGCTGTCTTCATTTTCCTACTGTTTTGATAACTTATTTCTATTCGGTAAAGTTACAAAACAAGATAGAGTTTATCGTATTATACAGTATTCTAGTTTTTACTTCTCTTAGCAAATCTCTCTTAGTAGAAACCTAAATTTCTTTCAATAAACCAATCGTTCTATAATAGCTATAGCTATGTTACGACTCTATGATAATTATGGATTTTTATTTACACTTTAAAAACAAAACAGATACTAATTAAAAATTACACAGCTTAGATCTCTTTACGATAATGACGAAGAAATCCTTATAATGTACTGTCTGTTGCACAGGACGGTCCGGGCCCAGAAGGTGGGGGGGGGGGGGGGGGGGGGCGGCGGTGCGGCGGGCGCGGGCGGGGCCGCAGGAGGGGCGCAGTCGCACCTCTTGGACCTGTTAGACGTGGGGCTCGGCGCCCCCGACCCCTGGGCCGCGTCGCCGCCGCACCACAACCCGGTCAGTTCGCCTTCTACACCTCTTCATCTCTCTGCCTCTGATAATACACCTTTTGCATCTGCAAACACTCATAACGCACCGTGTCAGCGGATTATGAAACAAAATAAAACGACCACGAAAGCAGATATTAAAAGTTACATAGTTCACGTATTCGCTGGGAATCTAACCCAAATCAATGTACTATAATACGGTAGTCTGGCATGGTAACTGTTAAAGTAGCAATTAAACGATCCTAATGGTGCAAATCAGAATCGTTTAATTGCGACTTTAAATTGTGTCTGAGTTAGATTTGTTCTATATATCTACAGCTAACCCATCAAGAAACACCACACATTATTCATATAAATTGTTTTTTGGTGTAATCACCTGTTTAGTATTCATTATGTGTTAGCAAAAAGTAACAGTTCTCTTCTTGTTTCTGCAGTCATGTTTTCATATGTATTGTGATTATTTTACGTATTAATAAGATATAATATACAGTTTTCTAAATTGTTATTACATTCAGAGATTACATCTGGATCTGGATTTCGGGAATCTCCCCGATCCTATGGTAAGCGCGTGTTGTATGCTAGATTTGTGTTGTATACATCAAAGTTAAAAAATAATCAAATTTACTTTCGCAAAACTGACTTTTGTGGCTCATACCAGGCTACTTCATCAAAAAATCTGTGTGTGCTATTTCAAGTAGAGAATTTCATTTACGTCTGAAGTCCGATAGTCACTTCAGAAAATGTATGTGTTCTTTAAAGGCTAATTAAGCTTATACAATTTTTATCTTTAAACACCCCATTTCGGAGTAGAGTTAGATAAAATAAAAAAATGTATATATTTGATATCTGATGAATGTGTTACAAGTACTTCTCATTCAAGTGCGTACTTCACATGAATTGCTCTAGTAGCGTAATATAACCGGTGTGGGGTGTAGAGCGTGCTGTATGTTAGTATAACGTGTGGGCCGTGTGCAGGAGACGTCGTCGGACGCGTGGTCGGCGGTGAACAGCCCCGCGCGGGACCCCTGGGCCCCCGCCGCGCCCCCCGACCCCTGGGCCCCGCGGGCAGCGCTCGGGCCCCTCGTGCAGGTACCCAACGCTCACGACACATTCACAGCTGTACGTTTAACTTTTAATTATTTATAAAATTATGCTACCTTCCACTAAACGCTCACAATGCTAAAAATACCCAACACGTCGCAGTGAAAACGTAATTAAAACCTCATTATTCACATCCAAGCCGCTCTCACAACGGTCTATCCTAATAGGTAGGTCGAAGTGGGTGTTCCGCTCGGATTTTACGACGGGAACGTTAGAACGTCAGTCGCTAGACGAGTGGAGGATCGTGATCGTTGCGAGTGATTAGTGGAGCGTAGGATTAAAATGTAACTTTGCACAATTGTCTAACACTCTATCGATATTGTGAAAAACAAACAAAGGTAAATTAAAAGAATTTAAGTATATTCGAGCATCGGTTCCAATCTGAGATAATTTTCCAAAAACCGATCAATATTGAACACGAAGAAGAGCCGTTCAATCACAAGTGACGTCCGCGTGTCCGCAGAGCAAGTCCCCGGTGTCGCTGCTGTCGTCGCCGTCCTCCTCGGAGCTGGAGCAGTTCGACGCGCTGTCGCAGCGCGCGCGCCGCGCCGCCGCCGCCGCCCCCGCCGCCCCCGCCGCGCCCGACCACGACCCCTTCGACCTCTCCATGCTCGGTAGGTTGCGCCCTCGCCCTCGCCTACGCCGTTTCGAGGTGGTAGAACCTTTTACGGTTCTGCTCCGGAGGCACCACCGCCATACCTATTTCTGCCTTATAACAGCAGTATTCCAGCTGCCGTGTTCCGGTTTGAAGAGTGTGGTCAGGGAGACGTACTTAACCGAGGAGTTCCAACTTAGTCCTCAGGAGTAGCTGCGCATTTGTGCTCGACCTAAGAAAGAACTTTTATAAAAAGTCCGATAGTTGCCTACAAAACGACTGCTGAAAAAGAGTCGACACCGAAGATGACGATTTTAAATGATAGTATGAAGTGACCGTAAGTGTCTCAATAACGCAGCAACCCAAATATTGCATATATGTTAAAAAATAAAAAAGGTGTCGAAGTTCCATATTACAACTATAAAAATATATATGCAATCATATGCTTTCAAATAATTAAATAATTCTGGTAACTCTCCGTCCGCAGGTGACAGTCTGACGCCGAAGCACGCGTCCCCGGCGGCGGGCGCGGGCAGCATGAAGAAGTCTCCGTCGGCGTTCCTCGGAGAGAACTCGTCGCTGGTGAACCTGGAGCGGCTGCTGCAGCCCGCGCAGCCCGACGCGCCCGCGCCCAACCCCTTCGCGCTCGAGCCCACGCGACAGCTCTTCGCGCAGCCGCCCCCGGTCAGCACAACACATGCGCACGAGCACACATACACATACAAGTGCACACATGCGTATCATTTTGTAATGAACATTTGACATTCGATAAAGTAGAGACCAAGTTTTGTAGCTGACCTTCAACACCGCGACGATATAACGGAATATAAAAATGTACCTATTATTGTTCTATATATCGGTTTCACTAGTAGATAATGATCTAATAATATCCTACAAACGACATTTGATTTATGTATATAAATGAAAATAAATTTTAATCGGTTTTTCCTACTCACAGGCAAAGTTAACCATCAACGAATTGAAGCAACAGCAGATGGGTATAACGCCGCTACCGGGGCTCGGCTTCCCCGCGGCGGGCCTGGGCGGGACCGCCTCGCCCGCCTTCAGCCCCGCCCCGCTCGCCGCGCCCCTCGCCGCGCCCCCCAGCGACCCCTGGGCGCCCGTGGCCGCGCGCGCCTCCTCGCCGTGGTCGCCGCCGCCCACGCGCCACACGCCGAATCCTTTCTTATCCTAGCCTCAGGTTTGTCTTTCTGTTTGGCTTTAACTTGCGTAAATTTTATATCGAACTATTGATTGAATATCAATCGAACTGGTTTATTGAAATTCTAAATTATGAACTCGTTTGTCTATCCACTTTGTACTCGGCAACTGCTATACTCTGGTATCTGGTATCTGGTAGAATAATTTCTCCCATTTCAGATGATAATGTAGCCAACGGACGCGTCCGTCTGTTCGCAAACGGCGCCGCGCGGCGCCACTAGGCCAATGGGACTGCACTGCAGTAAACAGTAAGCTAAGGGTCTCTGGTAACTGTCAGTTTTGAATTGCTAGCTTACTCAAACCCGCGGTCTTGCCCACTGGGCTGTTGAACATTTATAATATAAATTTGTGGTAATAGGATGGTTGGAAGTTGGAGATTGCGTTAAAATGTTATTATTGCAATTTCTATATTTACAGCAAAATATACATACACACATGGCATGACAAGGCATGCATTTAAATACCTGAACAAAATTATTACTAGCCGTCAAATAATAGATTATTTTTATGTTTTGTTCTAAGATCCACAGTCAAGAGATATCGGAGATGTAGTGTGTTTACACACAGAGTGAATGTGGCGAACATAGTGCTAATATGGTAAAAGGGCGAATGAGGGGAAATGAGGGGAGGGATGTATCAGTTTACGTATGTGTGTTACACACAAATAGACGTCGACGTGTTAATTATGACTGAAATTCAGATTTTACTTTATATAACGACTCACTTTGATAGATTACAATTTGCACTCCATTGCCAACTGAAGCATTCAGATTCTAAAGGGACACTGAAATTGGTTCACTGCATTATCTGTGGAAAAGTTTTAATTACGATAATATATCTGAGATTATCATAAGTCGATCACAGGATTAAGTTTCGTTCCTAACCATTCGTAGTTATGGTAATAAGACGAAGTCTTAATGTTGTTGTGGTTAAAGTCATTTCTATATGGGTCACCTCGAAAGTTGTGCGAATAAGCTAAAATTATTTTGAATTATGCATCCGTTTAAATTCTAATCGCATGATTTAAAACTATATCACATTTTGAGTATTATTATTGTTTCTCTTGAAAAACGACTGAATAGAAAAAGCTTTTATTGGCCATGCGAAGATTATTGTGTCCAAATCAACGGCACAATTTAAATTTAAGAAGATTTGTCAATTTTATATAAATAAATAATCGGTATTATAGTCCCATTGGTCTCAACATCACTTCTAGCATTAATAAAATTTTGAACACGGTTGATTTTTTGCTGATGGACTTTAAAATTTATTCCTCTTGTATACTTTGTTTTAATAGTAATAAAATTGTCTTACAAATCATTACATTCTCACTTTGATATGTAACAGATTTGATTGTATGGTGTCTGTCTAAGAAAAAAAAATTGGTCATTTAAAGCTCTTTTTTTTGTAAACATGATTGTATAGTATATATTATACTATTATTTTGAGGCAATTTTTACGATCAAATGAAACTACAGTTTATGTGATTGGTGTTAAATATTGAACCTCGTTTAAGGGTGTGTATAAAAATGCACACAAGAGTATCTTACTCTTTCGTATTGTATACATAATTATTAATTTCTAATTTATTATTCTTCTGTGATAATCTAGCAATCCTAATTGAATTCAAATGAAACAAATGAAAGAAGAAAGTAGGAATATGTGATCCGATTTCAATCAGATGTCATATATAAAATCGTTGCACATGAAAGTGAGAGTTGTTGTATGTATAATTATTTTCTTCTATATTTCTGATGATTTTTTGAAATTCGTTTTTCGTTTATTCTTTATATAATATAATAGGATACAGTTATAATTATTTTATTTAAAATTGTATACAATTCTAGTTCATACTTGTATCATTCATAATATTTGCAGACAAGTGCAGATTTTTTCACATTTTTGTAGAACACATTTTTTTCTCTAAACGTTTACTTTTTAAAGTTTATTTATTGTTTATGTTTTTTGTGAATCGGGTTCGGTAGACGATAGCACGGACTCGCGTCCATATGAGTCTTATGTCTCGAAAACAATACCACGAGAGAAAATGTATAAAAATCTGCGATTGAACATCACACACGACACCATATTTTTTATTGTATTTATATTGATAATAATGAAAATATAATCGTGGCGGTGTTGAAGACGAAACATGGTGATAGTGTAAGTGGCGTATGATGTAAGTAGGCGGGTCGCGGCGTGAGTGTGAGGTCCCTGTAGCTTGAACACACTCCGGTGACCGCGGCCGGCGCTTGGGGATCACTCGAATAGGTATCTAGTGTACCTGGTGTGGCGTTGTGTGTGCGACGTTAAAAATGCTTTAACATTGCACTTACAACCCCACTAGGGTTTTTGTATGTCGTGGGTGCCATGGGCTAACATTATACCTAGACAAGAACAAAGAAAACTGTTACCAATGAAAAAAATTAAAAAGTATTACTAATTTAAAAAAAAATAGTAAGATCATAACAATAAGTCATCTCGTAAAAAGTGTTATCAACTTAAAAAAAAAACAGAAATGTAATAAATATACCAATATTGATGGTAGCAAGCCAAATATTGTTTATTCTGTAATTCGAGGTGCATTTGGTTTAACCTGTATAAAATATTTTGAAATAAATTATAAAGGTAAGTTTTATGAACATACATAATCATTATCCGATGTAGAAGCTGAAGACTGAATCAAATTATTTGGTGCCACAACTTGTTCGAATGATCCGCAAACGCACATAGGAATACGTAGAATAGCATAGACAACGTAGGATCAATAGTTTTCTATTATAAACACTATCGTTGGAGATATTTCCATTTTTACTATATAAAAAAACAGAAACATTCTCAATTCAAATATGTTTGACGTTAAGAAAATGATGGAGTGGAACACTGCGCGTAGAGCAGTAAGAATGGGAATGTCTGCGATTAAAAACGCAACTACATCGGCTGTAAGGGGATAAGAGTTAATTGTTACTAAGAGTGTCCTGCCTTTTTAATGACCGGTTCACATCTGTATGTCGGTTATATTTTCTTTTAATATACAAGGGAGAATCGTTTTGTTTAATGTGAAAAGCCTTATTAATACGGGTTTCCTACGTAAAATCGATGGACTAATTATCGATTTTCATTTCATCGGAAACGATTGCTCTATTGATCGATGCCTTACAAGAACAAAGCCCTAATTCCCCGATGTAACTACTCACAGAAAACTAATTTGCAGGTGTTTATTTCAACTACACTACACTTGACCGACTAATCATTTTGTTAAATGTAACAACGACATTCGACATGTCGATAAATCGAGTAAAAGTTTAAAGCACTATTAATATATAGCAAAATTGAATATTGGAATGTCTGCAATTGTATTTTGAGCAGGCGTCCTATTACGGTAAGTATTAAAGTGCTTTTGAGGGTACTTTGATATATATAGTTCATGTTAGCTTGTCATAAAAATCTGCAATAAAATAACGTTGTTAATTGGGTGCTTTCTCTTAAAATAATAAATAAATAATAAACCTTGGTTTTTAAAACATAAATTACGCATTTATATTGAAAATGGCAAGTGCATTGAATTTGATGACACAATTTGTCATCAAATTAGAAAAATGTCAGCGTGATAAGTGTAGTGTAGTTGAAATAAACACCTGTAAATTGGTTTTCGGTGAGTAGTTCCATGGGGGAATTAAAGATTTCTTCTAATAAGGCATCAATTAATAGAGCAATCGATCAATGGTTTTCATTGAAATGAAAATTCATGTATCGATTTTACGTAGGAAACACTATTAATACGACTTTAATCCTGTGTGTGTTCTACAATTTGTTGATGGATGGACAACTGAATAAATATTGTCATAAATATTGAGATGGACAAAAAAGTTAGGAGCATCTGCACTGCACATTTATATTTAGTTTTAAAATTCAAATAGATATTTTTTTGAATATTTATTTATAATCGAATGAAGACATCTTTAGATTGTTAATAAACATTCAGTCATTTTTTTAATTTTAAAACAAACTGTTATTTACATAAACAGCAAAAATAGAGCTGACCAAATTTTGTCCGTATATATGAATGCAGAAGGCATGTTTTATATGCACCTATCGTATTAACCATACAGATGTGATCCCTTAGAAAGGCCAGATCATAGTCCGAGGGCTACGTGGGAGATGAAGTTGATAATCGTGCCTTAGATAAACAGTTTTGTATTGTGTCTGTGTGCAGACAGGCGACATAGTGCGAGTTGATTGTACGCCCTTTTTGCAATAGTTATAAAAATCAATAAATTTTACAATAGTTATAAAAAATCCCGACAACCTTTTGTTACGATTGTACATATAATTGTGTTGCACTAAGAGTAATAGTGGAGAAGTTAATTTGAATAATTACAACAATTAGATTAATATTGTAAATGTTAAACTAGAATGAAAGATATTGATATAGTATTTTTAATATAAATAAATGTACACGAGCTTCATATACTCAAATTAATCGCTTAATAACTAATATAATATTTCATTAAATAAAAATATTTTACATACTTTTTTTGAATAAAATATATACACTTAATCTGTTCTACTTGCTGATATTTTTTATATCTTAAAAAGATCATTTTGTGTGTAGCAATATTGAAACGATGGGTATGTATCGTCACTCCGCACTATGCCGTCTGTATAATATTACTTAACAGTATTCGGTTAGTCGTGGATATCCGGGATATATACATACTTAGATTAGTTCGAAGAGCCGTTTATAATTTAGAACACAGTTTCGCGAAAACGCGAACCACATGGAAGCGTGATTTTTGTAATAATATCAATTGTTTTCTAGAATACTCGGGTGTATCTTTCATTCTCACAAGCGCTTCACGTATCCAAGAAACTTGCCTTAACGTTTTGAGTTTTGGACGTGTTTGCGCGTACAAACTCATGATTCCACTGAAATGTGAACATGTTGTATAAATCTCTGTAATGTGAATATCCGTGAGCGTTTACATCTCAAAAGCAATAAAATAGCTTCGCCTTTACGGCATCGCCTTAATGTTATCAGTATAATATTATGCATTTTTGCCCTAATTAAGATTCATTTGGTATCTATCAGCTGTGGTTTTACACAAACGTGGCAGGCATGATTGTGATGAGTGCTGCGGCGAACCAGCGTCCTCCAGTCCATTACGTGCGTGTGTGTGTGCTGCGTACAAAATATTCCATTTATACGGTTGTATGTATAACTATGCTATGTATTGGCGGGCCCCGATCCGCTCGAGCGGTCAACATTGTGCAAAACAAGTGCGGCAACGCGCGCATCTGTCAATTTTCTCTTCTTTATACGTTTATTTGACAGATGACCAGTGTTGCCACTTATTATATTCGTTTACTGTGCGTGTGTTGCCAGTATCGGAGGTGGTCGAATTTTTTTAACGGCGAATTGCCCCACATTTTACGGCTCGCTATATTTAGCACTCCTATTTTATATAGTGATAGTTATAATCATATTTTTTGATTGCTAAAATGTATTTCTTGTACTGGCAACGCATTCCTTTGTTTTTTTTCGTATCGCTTTATTATTTTAACTAGCGGATTTATATGGTTATTAATTTGTTTATCGGTTATGTAGATAAATTATTTTTAATATATTAATTTTGACCAATAAAATGCATCGATGCTAATCCAATGTGTCACTTAGCTAGGAAGAACTGTAAAGAGTAATGTAACTATTTAATTGAAATATATAAGTTTTTCAATATTTTGTGTATTTTTTATCCCTACAGAAATGTATAAATATAGGCCACAAACTGTTTCAGCTTCAGGCGGCATCTTCTTAGAGCATATTTCTTTCATAACTAGAGCAATCACTGTATATAAAATAAAGCACTGTAAATATAAAGGCGCCCAACAATATGCAATGAAATAGAAGAAAGAATAGCCGACGTCATCGGGGGTAATTTGGACAACTTTAATGTGGGTATTTAAGAAATAAAACAACACATTACAATATGATTATAATTTATTCATTAATAGTTTACAAAGACGTTATCGTACAAATATTAAATTTTAGGATCAGCATAAATCGCAATACAAATACCTTATTTTGTTCATTATCGTAAAAAAAACCTTATCGAGATAGTTATCGCATCCCAAACGCATAAGTACAGAGATTAAAATGTGGGGCTGTTAGACAATCTCGTGTGTGAGACGAGCTACGCACCAGTACAAAAAACGGTAAAATTCGTAAAAAAATGTCTTCGTTAAAATATGTGGAGTGGACGTTCTCTGGGAGCGGTGCGTCGGTTGCTTAAACCTACCGATGTTACTTACAATAACCTAACTAGCTTATCCATTCATAAAAAGCCAGACTTCGTGCACGTCATTGGGAGAGTTGAGACGTCGCGAAAGGCCTTTACAACAGATTATAAAAGCGGT
Source organism: Udranomia eurus (assembly GCA_018250275.1). NCBI lineage: Eukaryota > Metazoa > Arthropoda > Insecta > Lepidoptera > Hesperiidae > Udranomia > Udranomia eurus. Next base: position 10,512 of record DWNJ01001639.1, read on the forward strand.
CTGCGAAGGAATTTGATAAGTATTTCCTTTTAAAATAAATCTGTTGGTAGAAAATATGATTCTGATAAAAGACTATTCAGACGTCTCAAGTTAGTTTCATGATCCAGCATTAAAATAACTCGAATCGATCAAGTGGTAAAAGTGATGTGAACCCTGTCGGAGGCCGCGGCACACGTCTGGTATTGCGTCAAGCCCTGAGTAACTTAAAATAATTATTATACGCGGATTTACTGAATCGGTAGTTGTAGGTTTCAGTCTCATGGATGTTGCGTTCACTAATCTACCACACGCCGGGGCTAAATACGGTTACAAATGTATAAAAATCATCGACTAGACTCTACGATATCCAATAAATACGTTTTGAAAAACCTTCAATATAATCCCCGATACTATAAATTTAGTCGCGATATTAAAAATAAATTAATGAAGCCATACAATATTATAGTGTCGCTCACAAAAATAAACATTCGTAACAAGCTATCGTGTCGGCAGATCTACCAATAATAAGAAAATAATCTATGATTATCATAATAATAATAATAATTAAGAGAAGCGATATTTTCATATGATCACATTCGCACACTCGTGCGATACAAACCTTAACCATACTAAATGCAAAATCGGGCGTCATCTCCAGTTGACCCACCTATATCATTACTTTTTTTGTAGCGAAATGTTCTATAACAATGCATGGACATTGCGGACATTCCCGTTTTATGTTTTATCAACCAGTAGCGGCGGGTTCCTCCCGGAACCGGCCGTTGGGACCGCTCGGAGGCGCCACCTCCACGTCGAGCACGCAAATGGCGTCCGGTCGACACAAAATGGCGTCACCTGGAAACGTCCGCCCGCTGACGTCACGCCTCGCGGAGAGAATGCACGGAGATTAAGTCGCACGCCTGTGACACAACTCGACGGTTGCAGGTCCGGAAAACCGATTTGGACACATTATCGGAAGAGTACTGCGGGGGAGGGGTGGTGTGGTGCGGTGTGGGGCGGTGGGGCGGCGGCGCCGGCGCGGCTAGTACTCCCAGTGCGTGGCGTGCGCGAGGTCGGGCCCGGCGAGGCGGAAGTTCCCGTTCTTGGCGGCGGCGAGGTAGGCGCGCTCGGCGGCGGCGCGGATGGCGAGGCGCGTGGGCTCGCGC
>DWNJ01001640.1:0-11656 GCA_018250275.1 Udranomia eurus
AAATAAGAATAAAATTAAGCCGACGCGACATTATCTCAGTAACTCGAGATAGTCGGAAAATTATCATTTAAAATATATACCGCATTTTTTTATATTACTTATAAAGAACGGTGACAGACAAACCAACACAGCACACATAACAATCGGACACAGTCGACAATAATCACTGTATGCAACTGATTTTATCGAGCTTAACGTGTTTAAAGATAGATTTACTCGAATAAAAAAATATAAGTACCATATATTAAACTGAAATATTAAATAAATTGAATAATAACATACACCTAATAATAACACCATTCAATGATTTAACTATTGTTAAACCCGGATAATTTTTACTGTTAAAAACTACACAACAGTTTTGTTAAAACAATAAATAATTTTCATTTCATCCCATCGAGAGTTCGAGATATTTACCAAATTCCTCCTCTAGGTGAACAGACTTTGAGACTTGTCGGTATTTACATTGCTAATGTAAATCAAGTTTTGAGTACATAATACTGTTGGTATAGGAGATAAATTTGTAGATACTTCCAACTTTATAACGAGGTAAATCAAATTAGAGATACCTAAAGTGCCTGTAGCGTAACGAAGCCGTTGGTGTTTGAAAAAATATACAAATTGTATCACTAAAGCTTTCGTGAGTAGACTCTTACATATTTATAGGACAAGTTTCGAGCCTATACGAGGTCCTTCAACGACCCTCTGCAGTTTTATTATATGTATAGATTTATGTTAAAGATGTTTCCGATGCCCTTGGCCATGTCATGCCCAAAAGCATAGTGTGCGTAATTTTTTCTTTTACTAATTGAATGTATTTCTAATTTATTATTATATAAAATATTTGCTCTCTGCAATTCCTCTCCGTATAAATTTTGACTGTGACAAATTTCATACTGCATGCCCGTGTAATTGCCGTAAAAAGTGGTACCAAAGTTTTTGCTTCACGTAAGTATTAATACTATGATTTGTCTAATAGCTATTAAACTAACTTTATATTGCTACTAGATTTTACCTGTCACTTTTACACTCGATACAATAATATTTTCGTGAATAAAATATTACACCCCATTCTCATTCATATTCTCTGAACCTTAAAAATTATAAAATTTCATAATAATCATTTCAGTATTTACAACTTGACAAAAAAATTCGCATCGCATTTATAATACTACTTAGAAAAACCACATTTTTGACCGCTTTAACTTAAAATTCTCAGTACTTCAGAAACAATTATATCGTTGCGCTCATTTCCAGGAGCTAATTTCAAATGCCAATATTGTTACCGGAAAAAGCAAGAAGTTGCATTGTTCAGTCCAAGTAATTATGCCAATTGAACTAACAAATCTGTATGGCGTTAAGTAAATAAACTTGTGATATTATTATTATTTAGCTCTATGTAACTTACATTGTAATTATTATACAAATAACTTGATACAAATATATAGAAAAGTATACTGTTCCCGAGTTAAGGAAAAGGTAGTTTCATATCGTTGGATTAAATAAATTAGTAACGGGGGCATAAACGCAAGCGAAACCACGTTCACAAGCTAAGAAGTAGAGATAACTTCGATTAATTCGTTTTAAAGTACCATTAAGAGGACATCAATACACTAGATGGATTACTTCCTACTAACGGTGCCTTAAATTCACAAGCTAATAAAAGTTACTTGCTACATTTCTACCATTCGTACCTTCGAGCAGGGGCTGCGGCTGCGACAGCACGGAGTCCCGGGACGCGGCCCTCCACACCGGCCTGGTGGGTCTCGCCAGCGATTTCAGTCCACCGCTGAGGATCAACTCGAGCGCCCGCCGCCCGCCTGGCCCCGTCGCGCCTGCTCCCATCTGTGACGAGGACATATAGAATATAGAATATAATTAAGAATAAATGACCACCAAACGATATGGGATATACAGAAAATATATTTTTCTTTCTTTTTAATAATAGTTGTATAATAGAACAAATGACCTACAGACGAAATGGAATATGGAAAATGTGTTTATTTTTATAACATTGTGGTTTCAAACGTGCTTTGTAATAACCCACAAATGCGTTGTTCTACATCTCAGGACTAAGTTGGAACGCTTCGGCTAAGTGTGCCTGCCTTCTTATGTCTTGTGCCCTGGCTGGCTGGTGTTAGGAGCTAGTAATACGAAAATGCTATAAAGTTTAATTCAAGGCGAAAACGGCCTGGAATTAAAGAGTTTATAATAGACGCGCAGAAAAGGAAAAATATGTCTTTGTATGCACTGCGTTAATGATATACACAGTTGTCATTGATCCGTTCGCTGTATTGAGCTGTACGCACTAGAGCTTATATGAACCGACGATATTAATTTCACCCTTACCGGGGGACTAATTACGCGCTTTTCAGGTGTGCATCCCCCCGTCCCGTCCCTTCCCTCCGCGATGCACCCACCCTCAATGGCTTCACGTGCGTTCCCCTTCAATTAATGAACTTTTGGTCGATAAAACTCGACTGTCTTTTTCACACAAATAATGCTCCTGTAGCATAGCCAGCGATTAGATTTAAATACACCTAATCATTTGTAAATCTGTTATGTACTTGATACCTAATTATGTTGTAACATATAGGTTTGTTATATAAAAAATAGCTAAACGAAATTAACACATGGAAATGTATCCACATTAGCTTCATTTATCCATTTCTAATACATTCAGTTCCTTTAGGTATGAATTGTTTTTTAAGTCTTTACTTATTTTAGGTCTTTATTATACGCATCAAGTCCATACATCATCATAGCTAGCGGTCGCTTAGCGGAAGCGCTGTGACATGTGTCGCAATCAACGCCGTCCCTCTCGCACGAGCAACCCAAATAAGGGATAAAATAATAATAATTCAATGCAATATGTACATACGCATAAATGTATTTGCATATAATGCAAGGTGAGCGAAACGTACGCCGCTTATCGATTGACAACACAGCACGTGTATTGAAAACAAGATAAGATACGCATGTACACGTGCGTGCAATATTTTCTTAGCATTCGCAGATATCTATATGAAATACGCGTAATTTGAAGGTAATAAAAAACCTTTACGGTTAGACTCCGGAGGCACCACCTTATAACAGTAGTGTTCTTGCTGTTGTGTTATGGTTTGAGTCGTTTCAACTTAGTCCTTAGGGGTAGCAACACACTTGTGGTGGACCTACGAAAAAACTACGACCCTGACTAGATTGATTACTAGATTGATTAGATATATCCATGGGCGGCGATGACCGCTTACGCATCAGGTGGACTGCACGCCCAAGTTATTAACAAGTAAGTAACATGCTAGTACATTTCTACATTAGATAAAGACGAATAAAACCGGCGACGTCCACAGCCGTCGCTATCAGATTATCATTGCTACTGTCAAAAATATTTCACACAAAGAGAATCAGGTAGTAGTCCAGCTCTCTGGCCAAGTATGAACTCTACCAGTTTATATTTTACGTACTTTTGTGACCATTGTGAGCAGATATTGTTGCGAGTATGTTTTAAGTAGATAAGAGAGGTACGTTAGGTATAGGATGTTTTATTAATTTCATAGAAAACTTGAAAAATATAGGAAATGCGTTGATCGAGTCCCGAGATATCCAGACCCCATCGCATCTCGATCTTCAGATAACGCATGTCATCGCATTGAACACTCAATGGAAGTGCAGAAGTCTATTGTAATTAAAAGTGTTTTTAATGAAAATAAAATACTTGCGTAAAGTATAGAAGCAAGACCGGAGGTTACACAGTCGCGAGTGGGACTTTCATCACTCGATTCATCCAATTATAAACCGAAGTACCTCCTCAACAAATAATATTATAATGTATGTCAAGAGCAGTCGCTATAGAAGAATAATGCAATGTACTGCAAAATATTGTATGATTTTATCGGCGGAGATTCCACTCTTCCGTATTTATTTTCAACTTGGGTGCGTATTAAATATTAATTATCTAAATTTATTCTCAAGAAGGTGTAATAGAGTTATATGCGATAGAGAGTTAAGTTATCATAGAGTATTAAAAAGAAGAAGAGGCCAAGACAGGGTTATTTAAACCATTTTCAAGATGTCAATACATACTAGTAATTTTGTTAACCCCTCCAGCTAAACTCAGTGGCATGTGTTAGGGAGTGGGTTCACGTCTATAGTGCAATGGGAGTGAGGATCGAACCCACGACATTTCAATCGTAAGTTGGACCCACTATCAATTGGGCTGTTGCCGCTTATATAGGAATAGTTTTAAATAACTATTCCCATTTCGAGTTATTCGAAAGAAATTAGTTAATTTGACAAAATAATTTATTTAAGAACAGTTATGGTATCGTACGTTCATGGTCTCCGAGTACATTTGTAAAGGTGACGTCTAAGACCGCTTTCTATTCCGAATACATTTGCATATAACACCGCAATTAAGTACAAACTTCATTAGCTATGGTAGGTACGGTGCAGAAACAGAAGAAATTTTTTTTTTTATTCTAGTCTATTATGCATAGTACTCGTATGTATTTTTTACTAAGACGTAGCAAATGAGCATGCAGTCCACCAGATGGTAAGAGGTTACTGCCGCCCATGGACATCTGTAATCAAGCCAAGACAGAATCGAAATTCTTTCTTAGGTCGAGCACAAATGTGTGGCTACCCCTGAGGATTAAGTTGGAATGCTTCGGTTAAGTATGTCTCCCTGACAACACCCCTCAAACCACAACACAGCAGCACTGCTGTTATAAGGCAGAAATAGGTGTGGCGGTGGTGCCTCCGAAGTCGAACCGTAAAAGGTTCTACCATCTTCACACAGCAGCAAGAACGCTGCTGTTATAAGGTAGATTTATATATTGAAACCAAACCCATAATGTACAAGAACATTATGGGTGGTGGTTTCAATGCGACGTTTATCTAGAACCTACATACATACTATACATATAAGAGAAATTTTGAAACAAGAACCTTGGCCGAAAACTTGAGTTTCTAAGCAGAGAGTGAAAACCACAGAGACACTCAAAGATCCGCAATTTTAGATAGCACAACTCATCAAATATACCTACGAGCCTTCGTATACGAGAGATATTTAATCATCAGAAGCCCTTGACCCATATACCTAATTATTGATGTTTAAATCACAACCTATGCTGATTATTCTTGACGCGGTAGATAACATAACTACACACAAAGCCATTATAAGAGATAAACCGACGATACTATACTTTCGTAAGAAATCAGCTTCAACCAATTTTTGCGGGGGTGCAGAGTGCATGAAAATGAAAAGGAAAGAGATATTATGGCTCGCTTGCGTAACCATGACTACGCTTCGTTTGTTCTCGGATACACTATATATAGTTGCATCCCTTTCTTTCCTTCAACGGTGTAGTAATATAAGTTATTATTATCTAGTATTTTAATTAATCAAAAATACATTTCAATATCACACGTTTGTCCTAAGTAATATTCAGTTGGAAAAAGCTCTGCCATTCTACTTAATGTGTAACGCTGGCAACAGCTGTATTATATAATTCAAAGAGGTAGTTCAGATGCCATCACCAATCGGCCAAGCAAGCGTTGCAGCAAGTTCTGTGACATTACATCCAATATCACACAAAAAAGAATATACTAGAATACCAAGATACATCCAGTTCTCCCGTATTGGTTTCATCAATCTCAATGAACGAGACGTTTCGAAGTGAACTAACTTCAATTAGAAGTTTATCTCTCCCACCCACGGTTCAATTAAGTTAGATCGAGGACCTAGTTCTAGATGTTGCGTCAACACTCATCAATCTTGATTCTGTTAACTTCTATTTTATGTTGCAGAAACAAGTTCTGTTGAGGTACGTCCGTTTTCCATACTGCTTATAGCAAAATTACTTTATATTCTCTAAAGTAATACAATAATTTCAGTTATTGGTAAAGATATATAATTATAATTTTAAAAAAAACTTCTAGCATGTAAATACATACTTGTAGGTAATTTTCTGAAACCTCCAGCTAAGCTCAAATGCTTGTGTAGGAGTGGGTTCATGTATCTCAATGGGGGAGTATTGCATAGTGATATGATTCTTAAACTTTACATTAAATCTTCCCATATCATATGCAACCCTTAACTAACGTTATACACAATTAATGAAGTTACAATACAAAGGCACGTACGAACAGAAACACACACGCACGCACACACACGCACACAAACAAAATCTCCCATGACGTCGTCAACGATAGGCTACAACTACATGTAAGCTCAAGTAAACGCTAAATCACGCAAACGACTGCATTTAACTACCAAACATTTGGCAGGCTGACAAGCCGTTTAGCCGAACAGACGATCAACAATGTTCACATCAGGATCACGATTCCGACAACCGACCATGGACGACTAGTATCGACAACCAACGACACTCGACCGACCAAGGTCTCGCACACCGAGTGCCCTAGTTAGTGTCTAAAGGAAATCGATCAAGGCAACCCCCAGTTTTGCCTTTACATGTCGAAGGGGTGCTTGTTAATAAGAATACAAAATAAGTCTGAGCCAATGCAGTAATGCCGATTTTATCTGCGCCACGACGTAGCAAACGAGCTTACAACCACCTGATGGTAAGTGGTCACTGCCGCCCATGGACATCAGTAATCAACCCAAGATAACCCGTCGAAGTTCTATCTTAGTTCGACCACAAATGCGTTGCTACCGCTGAGAACTAAGTTGGAACGCCTGGATTTGAACACGGTAGAAAGAACACTGGTGTTAAGGCAGAAATTGGTGCGGCGTTGGTACCTCCGTAAAAGGTTCTATCACCTTTTTGAATATCTATATAATGCCATAGAGTTGAAATAAAAGTATTTGATTTGATTTAAAAAACATCATAACAGATGAACACGCAAAATAATAAAAACTTTATCCTGCTCAAATACTATAATGGGTAGTAGAAAAATCCAAAGAATGTATCGCTACGTACTTTTCACAAAACTATGTTTAGTTTTTTATAAATACTACTCAGGTAGATAGATATATAGTAGATAGATATATAGTAGATAGATATATAGTAGACAGATAGATAGTAGATAGATAGATAGTAGATCAGGCAGAGCGCAGATGTCGAGAGATAACTCAGTTTGTGTATGATGTATTGTTGAAAATGTTTTAGCAGCATTTTTTTGCGAGAGATATTTGTTTATTCAATATGTTTGAGCACACAAAGCGAGCCACAACGATCATACAACAATGCGGTTACATAAATAACTCGACAAAATACGAAACAGAACGTGTTTTGTATAATATTGACCATGGGAAGTAATCACTGACTGCAACCGTTTGCACCGATACAGCACGGCAAAGTAAAACGGTATTTACACACCACCAACCTCGGGGGGAGGAAAGACGACGGACTAAAGCTTCGGCCGAGGTCTAAAGTTCGAACTCGACCCTTCTCAGCCAATGTTCTTCTGTCCAGGCTTTAGCCCTTCCGGGGCTTACCACAAAAGCCCGATGAAGCTGTTAAGGCCGCTAGGGCCAACAGCAAAAGACATTTCATAAAATAAAAATAAAAACCACAAAACCTCAATCCAGTACACCGTATACATCTCTTACGATACTCGACGGGCCATTTAAGAAAATCCAAATCTATCAACACACGTTAGCATCCATACAGCACGGCAAAGATGGTACTCGACAAAGACATTTACACACTACACATGCCCTTCAAACCCTCCCTTCGGAACTCCGCCAATGTCACACAACGCGCGCATTTCCGCGCTCGTGAGAAACATTCCGAAAACGTGTGCAAGTGCATAACGCGCACGTGGCCACGGGGTTCGGCGTAGAACGTGCCCTTCGACGCGATGCAACACCACTAATGATTAAACCATACAAATAGGAATATAACCAGTTTGAGAATTTGAAGAGACGCGTCTTTATAGCGCATTAACTAAATCGAAAATAATGTTAAAATATAGATTGTGATGAAGAGAAAATAGAAAGAACGGACTGAGTTAATTTCCTTTAATTAGGTATCCTATTTGTTTAACATATGCAAAATAAGATTATCACAAAAAGTTAGCTTAATTAATTGAAATGAAGTAGAAATGTCATATGATACAGGCCTCGGCGTTGAACGTGCCCTTCGACGAGACACTACCGAACACGCTAACGATTAAACCATATTTACGTTACACACACCCGTAATACATAAACGGTTCTTTGAACAGTGATAGACAATTCCGGTCTCGGGTTCGAGACTCTAAACCATAGAAATAGGAATGTTACAATTATAACTATTTAACAAAAAAATTGAACCGACGATAAGGATACGCAAAACTCAATATTAAAATCAGTAAGTGAACAATCAATCCTCTGAAGATGAACTGAGCCTGCAGTTCATCTGATGGTACTCGGTCACTGCCGCCTGCCGCCATGGGCTAAACCTAACAGGATTGAAGTCCTTTCTTAGGGTGTTGCATAAGTAAATACGCAAATTTGGTACGTAAAGATATGCAAAAAAAAATTGACACAAACTGGTACTTAAACAATTTTTTATTTTCTAATCGGTCCTTGCAAAATCAATTTCATCAGTATCTATGTCATTGCCGATCCAGCGCAAGCACGTCGTGTGCGTAATAAATCGAATTCAATTAAAATGGCAACTAAAATATATATTAGCGAAACACAAACAAACAATAAACCTTGAGAACTCTATTTTCTTTGCGCAACCTTAATTAAATAAACTCTGTGCGCTAGCAATTAATTGGAGAGTTTTTATGGATTCTTTAGTACTTGAGTAAACTCTACCCACTCTCTCCTTTGAAATGTTATTTATATTATATAACTTTTCCAAGCTTGGCTTCTCTCATTGCGATCAATATAGAACTCTAATCACTTTCCAGGATTCCGTAGCAAGAAACAATACCAAAACATGATTCATATACCTTAAACACTATATCTAAAAATGACGGAACGCCCATAAAAACTTTCTATACTTTGACCATTTTAAAGATGAAATTTCTCCACATCCTAACCACTCAGGCTATCGACTTAGTGTTGAACTCTTAGCAAGGACAAACATTCATGTGTATACTCAGTAGAAGACAATCAACGTTCGTTAAACAAAACTCATTTACTAATTAAAATGCGCTACAACGCTACGTCATTTATTTATTTATTTAATCTTTATTGAACCATTTAACCAAATGTAAAGGTTCGCAAGCGGACTTAATTCTAAAAACATTCTTTTTCGGTCAACCTTAGGTCAGTAGTAAGAACAAAGTGTATATTAATATTATGATACATGACAAATATATGACAGATATGATACATTTTGCGTTTGATTGATAACACCCCGTCAGTAACGTTCGCCGGCATCACGACCGACGACTCAACAGCTCCGCCATCTAACTGACGATCTCCAGTACCGTAAGCATTCTAATATGCCCGGGCAAAAATATATCTCAAACTATTTTGCGCGCAAACGGACATAAAACCTGAAACGATAACATTTGCGGCAAACGGCCGAGATTTATGCGGCAGGCGTTCGGCCAAAACGGCGACAAAAACAATAACGGTAACATTCCCTATTTCTAAGCTTTATTCATCCACGAGCTTTTGTGTTCGGCAATTTTCGCGCGCGACGGAAAAAATACAAGTTATTCCGATGGCGACATTTATCATCTGACTTATCTCTTTGTAGAATTTTGGGAGATTAAATTTAACCTTAGACCAGTGAACATTTTTCGCTTCGAAATGGAATATAGAATTAGGGAATTGTGTAATAACCATTTAGTTGATAGTTTGTGAATAGGCTGTTTTTGAATAGGTGTAATAACTATAATGTTTTTGTATGTTTGTCTATTCCCGTCATTTGAACTTACGGTACCGTCATACAGACTAGCGGGCGTTTATCTTATTAGTTAATCTCCATGCTTAAAGTTCAATTGAGAGAAAAACTGACCACCAACCAACTAGATATATAATATGCAATTATGTGTAAGATGAAAGAAACACAAAAACGGAGTTAGGGCTCCATATCACTACGATTTCTAGGTTTTTTGTGCGCGCGCTTCACGTGGGTAACTTCAGATAAATAATCTCCATCTGAACACTGGCTTCTTTAACGTTGCCCTCAGAGCACAATACCCACAATAATGTAGGTACAGAACTGGATGGAATCCGAGTTAACTGTAACTCCCTCGGGAATCAAAATGAGAATGAACAGAAAACTTCTCGTTCAAATTAGGTTTCGACATCTTACCTTAAGGCAAAATTTATATAGTACTATCTCATAACATAGAACTTATGTTCACTAATAAAAAAAACTGAACTGAACTTTGTATCTGACAGTGATCCAGCCATAATATAATATGGGTTGTGGACATGGTGGATAAATACATATGGGTGATTTGACAAACAACAGAAGTTGGGTATATCAATATGTATACTATATGGATTACAAGTTTATCCTAAGGGCTGGTTGAAGTTCATCCTACAACTCGTAACGTTCCATAGTTCATACTCGTATATATCTTTTTTTTAAGACTGTGAGGTATCAAATGAACATGCAATCCACCTGATGGTAACTGGTCACTGCCGCCCAAGGACATCTGTAATCAACACAACAGAAGCAAAGATACAAACTCGGAAATCATGAACTGAAATTTTAATTCGTCGTTAAATTGTTTACGTCGCTGGGATTCGAACGCAAGACCTTTCCAGGAAGAAAAATGGCAAACGGGTAATCATATCATATCATAAAATAAATATAAATAATAACAAAAGATAACATGGACCGCTCACATTGTTTATAATTCTTGTCGTATCGAAAGTGAAAAAAACACTGAGATTGTAAGATAAAAATATTTTCTTATCCTACTTCGTTCGTTATTCCTGAGTAACAATGCCTCGAAGTTTTAGCCGTCTTCGCTCATAGTCTACCAAGTATCGTATTCCCTGTTCCTTGAAGCGTGGATGCATCGCAACTGTTATTACTTCTTTACGTAAGCTAAACGCCCGCACACTCATTTCTCCGTAGACACTTAAAACGTTATTAAAGGTGACTCATTGTATTGCGATAATACTTTGTTTTGAAACGCAATATGAGGAAACACATAATTAAAGTAGGTACAGTAGGTAAAGTAGGTACCTAAGTAGGTAGGTAGGTTTTTAAAGGTAAACCTTAGACGGTTCGACTCCGGACGCACCAACGCCACACCTATTTCTGGGTTATAACAGCAGTGTTGTTGCTGCTGTGTTCTGATCTGAAGGGTGTGGTAAAGGTAAGACATACTTAATAGAGGCGTTCCAACTTAGTCCCCAGGGGTAGCAACGCATTTGTGGTCGACTTAAGAAAGAACTTCGATCCTCTTAGTTGGATTATAGATGTCCAAGGGCGGCAGTGACCACTTACCGTCAGGTGGACTGCATGCTCGTTTGCTACCTGCCAGTCACAAAAAAGAGAACCCCTGTTGGATCTACGAGTGTGTTCCAAAAAAAACTCTAAAGCTAACCAAAGACCCTGCACACAGCAGGCTTAAAATACAGAACCCCCATGTCGCTACGAGTGTGTAGAGCTCCAAAAAAGATCTAAAGGTAACCTGCGACCGTGCAGCAGGCACAACACAGGGAACCCCCGTAAGAGCCACGAGTGTTTTCCGAAAAAAAAAATTAAAGCTAACCAAAGAC
>DWNJ01001641.1:0-11655 GCA_018250275.1 Udranomia eurus
AATGCTATGGGAAAATGGACAACCCTTAGAAAACTCCATAAAATCATATCTTCAAGGAAAAATCTTTCGACGAAGCCAAATATAGTAGGTACATACTAGAATAAACAGCAATAAACAACTTACCATCATTTGGTTCCGGTGACGATGGCAAGGGTTCCGGAGCAGATCTGAAAGAAAGAAAAACGTAATGAAGTGTGTTTTATTTAAATAGTTAACTTCACAATTCAGTTAGCTTAGTTCTAACGTATAGATAATATGGACTTTGGAATGTGAATCTTTCCTTTTATAACATTGAGGTAGATAATGTGTATATATTGTTCACGTTCATCAATCAAAGGATCAAAGTTATTTCTTAGGTCAGTTACAGCTTACAAAGTACGAAGCTGAAATATATCAGTTTAGTCGCCGTTCAAACCAGAACACATCACCAAGAACATTGCTATTTTAAGTCGAGTAATATGCAGAGGCCTCCAGAGTCGAACCACGGAATGTCAACACCAAGGTCTGCAAAGAAGTAAGCGTACTTATCGGCGTCGGGCAAGGGCGAGGCGTCACGGAACTGCCAGGCCGCGCCCGACATGGCGGAGTCGAGCCCCGAGTCCCGCTCCTCGAGCGCGATCTCCTTCTCCAGCGCGACCAGCCCAGGCGGCTCCACCGCGAAGCGCGTGGCCAGCCGCGCCACCTCCAGTAGACACAGGATCACCTGCCGCGGCTGGTTGTGGAGCACTGGGGACCAAGAAGATCGTATATGGTGTTAAGGAGTTTGAAAATTACCTACATCGAATTATTATGTCAATTTCTTGACGACGTGAGCATAACACTTTGTTCATATGTTTTCCTTCTTGATCCATAATATGTATGTAGATAAAGTTTAAAATAAGAAAAACAGTCATGTCAAACATGAGCCTGTGGCAGAAACCGCAGGAAAAAGCTCGAAACAATTTTCATAAAAGCAAAAAGTCTGGCCCGGAAGCGTGTTAATAACAGGTTTTTAAAAAGTCAAAGACGTTTTCAACGACACGAAGATTAAGGCTCACCAAGTCTACGGTCTCCACGCTTCTGGCCCACTGGTAACAATTAGTTTGACATGACTACGATAGATAAGCAACTTCATCCTACCAAGATCATCACTCTCGAAGAGCAGGTTCTCGTGCACGCCGAGCTCTCGACAAAACGTGATGAAGTTCTCCGCGTTGTCGCGCGAGAAGAAGCTACGTCGTGCCGCACGCTGCCAGCATCGCCCTCTGATGGCCGGCACCGGCTGCCGAACATACTTCAGTAAACGCAAGAGACAATCAAAGGAACACCTGCAGCGGAACTACTTTTTAACATTTATAACTAATCTTTCAGTGCTCTATTTAAAATCTTACTGAATCTATGTTTTCGGGTCATCATTAAATGTATTTGTATACCTTAAATATAATAAAAACATCTTATTATTGATTCTTGATCCTAACGTGCGATCGCCACTGGTGTTGGCTTCTGAGGTAAGTGCTTATCTTAAACTCGAAGCCGCAGCTTTGGCGGCAATTGGCGGAAACAGGGCACTCACGACATTTCACTCAACCCTCCAACTTTTTTAGTAAATCAATTTCAAGAAGAGATAGAGCACCTTTCAAGCTATATTTGAGTTAAGATACTTCTGATAACACTATATAATAGCACATATTAGTACATACCCCCACAATGAGTCCCTGCTGCAACGCCTCCCGCGCGCGATCGTGGATGACGGCCGCTAGTTGGCACAGCTCTGCGCCGTTGTCCAACACGTCCAAAAAGTTCTCCCCACTAAGGTACGTGATTCCTGTTGACAAAAAAACATCATAGCAAATGGTCTTTAATCTTAAGTTAATCGACTAAAGACTATTTTAATACAATATTATTAGTAATTCTTAACTATAAATGCTAGGAAATTCAATGTTAAAACTTATATTTGTACAATCCCACATTATGTTAAGAGGTAGTCAAAATCAAATCAATTTGACAACTGTTCAATTAGCCACAGCTAAACTATTGGCAAAGTAGTGAAGCTTCTCATAATAAACAATAGATCAGCAAGGAACCAAATCACTTAACGTGTAACATTATCTAGTGTGAATTACATAGTGAGGCTGACGACGCGTGAAATGCGCAACTGTTCTTGTGAAACGGCGAATGCTTAACGGCCAATAATGTCTGCAGTTTACTACAGTAATGTTTACATGGAGAGGAATTAGGGTTGCCAAGCGCTATGAAAGCGGAAGACTCAGTAATATATATCGATAGACGACGTTTTAACAGAAAGTATAATCCAGGGAAATAACAACTTAATAACAACTTAGAGAAAGATCGGGAATTGTTTGTTTGGAAAGTTAATAAAAATGTGCGAAACAGCGTTGAAAACATTAGTCACGCGTCGATCGGTCGTCGATTCTTCATGAGCGATTTGATTCATTAAACATAAATCCAACATTAAACTGGTTAACGGGAAACTAATGGATTAACACACGCTAGTATTAACAAACATAATTCGTGATATGCGGCATACAGATTTTTTTCGGGGAATAACTCGTGTGGGAATTCATACGTTGATCCATATTATTGGATATATTACAATTTATTTCTTTTTTTATACTATCGGATTCCAAGCCTATGCAAATATAATTAATACATCGTTTATGTAATGTACCAATTGAATTCGATCCCAGATGTATTGCTAGAGTCTAAGTCTTAACCCTCCCAAGTTATCATTTGAAATTCCACATTGCAGCTTAATCGCTATATGGTACCTATAACAAAACTTCGCAACGGATTTTCTAATTGATTTATGATCACGTCAATAGAGCCAAAACATATGAATTCTACTGATCATACTTTTATACGGCAGAATTAACTCCATGCCATCAATCAATCAACCCACAAACGCCAGTGTTCTTCAAATTGGCCCGATTATGATCGCAAATGTTTCATCATTACCCGAGGTGTAAGTGTTAATTGCGTTAACCACGTTTCTTCGTCGCGAGTTCTATATACTAGCCTTAATTGGAAGTTTTGAACCTAGTTTTTTGTTGTATAAAGTGCAGCGGCACGCTACAGTTCCGTTAGCCGTCATAATTGAGTTGCTATCATTACTGCAACTTTGAACGCTTCGACGACTAACGTAGTCATGACTTGATTTACAACAATCATTACACATTGCTAATATTCTTTGTATTTTAGGATAAGTCGGACGACAGACGGCTCAGAGACACACTTGGCACATGCTCAAATCCAACCTCGAATAGGACACAGTTCAATCATTGCATTTGAACGAAACGTGAGTCTTTGAAACAAAAACTTCGGTACCCACGTGCCTGCAGGAAACCCTGTGCCTGTAATACTTAGACGAAATGGGAGTCCAGGAGTCTAGCAAATCCATGACGTGCGAAATGTAACAGGTAAAATATAAAATGGATAATTTACAAATGAACCTTGATAAATAGTAGTAAGCTTTAGTTGAATTCAAGCAATGGTTCCATGTTAATTAAGTAGCACTAGATCCATTGTAATTAGGTGTGACCTGCTACTGAACTATCACGACCACGCCGCGTTCTTTAGATTGGGTCGAGACCCAAGGTTCCAATCTTATTAGAACCATTTTCAAGTCTATAAATAGACAATGATATACGGCCGCAAAAACAATACATCCTTACTCTGTACAAAAATACTCGGCTACAATGTGTTATTAAGTCATAACTAGTATCGATCAAATGAGATTGATAGCGATAGACTGCTCACATAAATGTTACATAGTATAATAGCATAGTATTTAATACAATTTACGCTTTACTTGCACCAAGTTATACAGGGCTATGGTTATAGGAACCCCGTATCACACCATCAGCTGTACGGCGGAAAATTAATGAGCGTGAAGATATTGCTCAGCCTGCTCAGTCTGCTGTTGGACCACCCTGCTGCTTAGTGTGCTTACAGACACGACAACACTGCGTCATCAGTTCCAATAAAAGCCGTATCTTGTTGGTATCTTTAAAAAGCTATTAGAATTTGCTGATAAATAAATCTTCTTTACATTGCTAAGTCGCTCATGTACAGATTTCGATTTCAATGTTTTATAAAAATAAGTCTAACAAATACTTTAAGGTAGCTTTTTTGGCCCTATCTGTTGGTATAAGATAAGAGGTCAAGTAAGATGACAAGTAAACATCGAAAATGGATGCAGGCAGACACAAAAGCAACTATTCATCATCTGCAGCGATGAAACTACGGATAACTTTATATAGAATTTCAGTCCTATTCGGTGTAGATGTGTTGCAGGTTGCAGATAGCAGAGACAACAAACATAATATAATACTTATTTATTGATAAAGAAATTTTCACTCGCTGTCGTTACTACAATAACTTATTTCGTTTATTGCACTTCCACGGCTACCAACACCTACCAACGACTACATCGTACGTCTGTAAGCACACTTATGCGAGACGACCTGTATTAGCATGCTTCGTATGTAGGAATTATTGTCATTACTATGAAGCGTCTCAGGTGAATTATATGTAGGTATGTACTAAAAAGAGACCAATTTAAGTTACAGATTTATGAAGGCAACCACACTGGTTATTTGCTCATTCCTAGTTTGTTATTTGCAGTGAGAACTATTTGCAAAAAATACAAAAATCTTTAAATTATTTATTTCTATGCAAGTTATTAAAAAAAGTGTAATAACTTTATTTATTGACGAAGTAACCAAAAGAGACAATCTGCTTTGGTCAATCCCTACTTTTTATATTTACAAAAGTATGAACGTTACCTATTTACGTGGATATTGCCTTTATGTAAGGTACCGATATAGGTGCCGATACCTGCGAATCTTGAACAAAAATACAAATATAATAACTTCTGCTATATATATATATATATATATTAATACAGCAGATCAGCTGTTTAAACAATTTTAATACGTTAACGGCATCACTGTACCCTTTAACTCTGTAAGACACGGCAATCACAAATATTTATAGAAAGCGTATCATTACAGCATTCTGGGCTATCGCGACGTCTAGATCTGGGCTGGGGTCTAGATAGACGGAATTAGGTCTGCAATCGTTACGAAAGACAAAACTCGCACGTGGACGATCAACTTGCATCGACGAAGGCCGATCACTTTCTGCGGATATATACGAGTATGTGCACTTATTTTAAAATACCGTGGTACACAGTATGAGGTTATATGTGACATATAAGAACCGAAAGTTGACCTTACCCAGACTATCTACTATACTGGCCTAGGATGGAAACACGAAGTGGAACTAAATGTCGAATAATTATTCCTTTCCACAATTATCATTTGAATTTAAAATTATTGCAATTCCCTCTATCATCTATCCTATAATCAATACATTAATTCAGAGCAATTTCAAACAAGATTGTAGTAAAAATCAAATACCTAATTTCTACTATTTGCATCTCAAAGCTTTAACATTTCCTATAATTGTTCCATTCGCGATGGTTCCAATTGGTTAGAAGCGTCATAATCGTTAAACAATTGAATTGCTCGAATTCACACCCTAGGAGTGAAGGTCGCAATTATTTACTGCGGACGCTGTTTCCATCGACAGTCGCTACCATCGAAATGATTAATCTGCACATTTAATTATACACCGCTCTGAAAAATTTATTGCGCCTGCCTTGAGTCCACCTCGTAAACTTCTTTACTACCCAATATGGGACACGAAATGACAGTTCGTATCAACATGATCAAAGTTCCGATCAATAAGCGTTTTCCTTTTATGGTAATATGGTTTTATATTAGTAATAACTGCAATTTTAATACATACATGTAATTTTTTAAAGCTGAGCTCCACCCCTCTTGCTACCCCACAATTTGGGTTGCCATTTAATACTTATAAACAATTTAATCTAACAGGTATATTTGAGGTCAGGTAGATAGTTTTTAGCTTCTGATAACCAAGATGAAGAGACATATGGACCGCGGCTTTGTGCGACGGCTTGGCTCCACAGGGACGACAGGGACTAGGTACGATTGATGTATCACATATACATTAAGGATGCTTGAAGTTACAGGCATAACGTGAAACACAGAAAAATATTTCATGCCTTGGAGGGTGCTAGCTCGGTAACTCGATCAAAACATTAAGACTATAATATGTCTTTAAAACAATTTCTAAATGGAAGTTAAAAAGTCTCTTTCCCACTAATGTTCGGCAAATGGTACACGTCATTTGGCTAACAGCATACCAGCAACAGAAAAGGTTGTTTTAAACTTTTTCGCAGTCATTATGTGGAGTACCTTTTAGACAAGGCAGCAGTCGTTACGTTTCATAAAAATTCATGGACATTTTGCGTTGTGTGCCGATTCCCGAGGTGTGGAAGTTTTGTAGTATTATAGTTGAGAAGCAAGAACAAAAATAACCGGTATTTGAATGTTTTGAAGTAACTAGTTCACGCTCGCGGCACTGCCCGCTTCAAAAATGATCGGTGAGATTAAATTAACAAACAAACCTTCACATTTAAAATAGTATTTGAGATAAAGATAAGCGGGAGCAATGTTGTGTAAATATTACTTATACATAAGCCACTATTAAGAAGCAAGTAGTGAAAGGAAAACAACGAAAAATAACTTTATATTTATTTTTGCGCAACAAAATTGAAATGTAAGTCCATGTTCAGGTGACACCATAATAATGTTTATCTTATAGCATAATTATAGTCGCCAATTTAAATTTCACGTAAAGCTGGTAGAGATTTTTAAGTACTTAAATTAAATCGATGAAGGTTACAGAATATGTGTCAATGTGAGCACGAAGCGATGCGCCTCGCGGTCACCAACCAAATGCAACTTATCTTGAAATCATAACAACACTTAACGAACTGTAAAAGACAACTCGAGTATTCGACATACCCAGGACATACCCATACGTTTATGGTCATTGGTTTTGTTCATCTGATCTAAGCCCGCTTAGGAAGACCATGACAACGAAAACAAGCGAAGCAGTTCTTCCAAAAATTCCTATATTCTTACAAAAATCCAAGATCTGAAAACCTAACATAGAGTGGTATAAATCGAATGCTCACATGCTTTTCGTTTATAACGCATAACGCTTAAAAAATACTTCATCTTCGACTGTGGAGGAAGCTTATACTAAATTCATTGCAACTTGTCTGGTATTTAAAGAGTATCCAGTCACATCTTTTTAATGGATGATCGACCGATATCTTTTTCCCAATCGACTGTCGACCTTTTTATGTATGCAAATGAAACCATCCAGTTGGTGAACCTGATGTGCATACTTACATCTTTTTTCTTAAGAAATTATCTGAACCGATCTTAATTCATCAGATACAAAGTGCCCTTCTGAGTTTTTTCAATGTTTATACTAAAATTCGCCTCGGATTGGAACAGCCTTTATGTTTGCCGCGATATCTTCCGATCGCATTGTGCATAAATACTTCGTGTAGCGGGCTTAGTAATTGGTAGTTGAAGCCTCCGCACCTCTGCGATAAGACCAGGGAAAATAACTCCTGAACATTCAGTATGAGAATAATTTACAAATTGCAATAAACGCATACATCGTATATGAGTTATTTAGTAATTAAAGCACTTGACTTTAGTTACTGAATGAAACCAGGAAAGAAATTTACTGCTGCCTTGGCTTTGATGGTACACTTATTTATGATGAAATGATTTAAGTAATGTCCATCTTCATCTCTTAATCGAAGATGCTGGAAATACTAGGCATAGTACTCGGCATAGCTTTCTCATCATAAAGAAAAATTCAAAACAACATCTTTGTTTTTTTGAGATTGGCACGGAATATCAGGCGAAGTGTATCCTCCATTCTGCTGTTCGTTTAGTAGAAACAAAGGCAAAGAAACACACGAGTGGATGACACAAGGTGCACAGCGTACTTCCTTAGTACCCTAGAGCACTTTGTTAGTCATAGAAAGAGATTTTCAATGAACAAGGAATCTTATTTCTAGAAAGTAAAATACATTACGTTTATGAGAACTGTGACAATTGAGGTGTTCATATTTTACGTAGTTAATCTAATTCGTATGAATCTTACCTTTCTGCCGTGGGACTACTATGACGTTTGTCTTGAAAAATAATCTCATTCAAACTTTGATATAATATTTCACACTCCTAGGTGTAAAAATGCTTCCGTACTTTGAAAGGATCCTCAACCAAATTTCATGTATCTAGTTTATTATTAGTAGTCTGTTTTAAAATATATACGATATTCTTTGGCTATGTGTACAAAATTGCATGATGACTGGTTGAGTTAGTTAGAGCGTCACAATCCTTCACAAAAGGAGTGACAAGCTTTCACTACGTAAGTATTTCCGACTGTAAGCCTCTTGAGAATTATGACGAACTTAACATAACTCCATTTGCCCAAATCGGCTTAGCCGATTGAGTCGACTACTTTGACGATTGATCAGCTTTCAGGCGTCTTGCGAAGTTGATAGATCTCTTTGCGGCTTAATTATGACGACACAGGCTTAACGGCATAAATCAAATCCTCGTACATAACAAAAGTCCAACTAGATCTTCGGATATGCTCTTACTGTTGTTGTTATGAATACTCATTCCATTGCTATATTAAATACATCTTCAAGTAAATAAATGTAATATTAACATCAAACGAAGTATAGAATAGAAATATTTGATTATAACGGTACATTTTTTATTTGTTGTGTAAATTTAACCATAAGTAAATTTAATCTAAACAATAATCCCGATCAGCATCGTTAGCATGGGTTTAATTGACTGACAATTACTATGCCTTTGTGATTTTGCCAATTTATACTAAGAATGCAATTTCGACGTTCATAATAAGCTATTAAACCGTGGATTGCTAAATTGGCAAGTTAGTCTCATACAAGATTCTATGAATATTACTGAATATAATAAAGATGTTACTAAGCTGGTCACTTAGTAACATCTTTATTTTTCGCAATATAAGATTTAGTGCGTTTTGGGATGTTAAGTTATTGGGTTGTTCGGAAAGTCTGAGCCGATTTTCGGTAGGTAGCGTGAGGGACCTGTTTTAATATCACAATTATTGAAAACAAATTACATGTTCTTAAAGAAATTACTTCAGCCATTTGGAATAAGTTTGGTTAGGTTACATAGGCATTTAATACTTTTCTTTTTCTTTGGATTTTTTCCTTTTTCGATAAGATAAGATTCTCGTAATGGAAATAAATTAGATTTTGTTCAAAAACCTGAGAGTTTCTAATTTCTCAAGCTGCATGCAGAATGAAGAAAGGTTATTGAACACAATGGTACCTATATAATTTAACTAATGTATATAAATAGTTAATTTTCCTAAAAAAATCGGCACGAACTTTCCGGACAACCTAATATTTTTATTTTCCGTGAACTAGTAATGGAATGTCTAAGGGCCAATGTAGTTCGGTTCCTAATTATTTTTATGGTTACGTACGAGAACTTTCATCAAAAAGTATGATTAACAAAATGCTAGAAGAAAAAGTATTGCCAAGTAGAAAGCCTTGCCAAGTAATTTTAGAGCCGTTACTAACGGCATGTATTTTGTTTTTACAGCATAGCGAATCATAATGTAAATAAACGCATATTATGTAAATAACCCATAATGGACAGAAATTGCAAGAAAACAATCTATTAGCGTCTGAGATCGACCAGCTTCTGATTTCTTATGTAAACGCGTCTAATGCAGCGGCGCGTGGAAATAAACAAAGTGGTGGATGCTCCATTTGTTGTCCATTCATCAGAATATGATTTGCTATAACAGACAGCTCACGGCGTACAGCTTGCAAGAATTACGCCGAGCATGTTCTAGAACCGGAATCTATGCAGGTATTTTGCTGCAAAAGACATATCTGTTCAAGTGTGTGTGCAAACTCATGTTCTTTTGTATTTGGTAGACTGAATTAAAGCAATATGGGTTAATTAGAACGGCCCGGCACGGCACTTCTGTTTAAAATTTACTGTTTTTATGAAGAAAAAGATGAAGCATTTATTTCATCGAAATACATACATGCTACACTATAATTTGACAAAATATCACACATTGGGTAATTAGTATCTGCTTAAAGCAATGAGTAGTTATAGCAGTATGAATTCGATATATATCGTTCGTCGTCGATATGCATCGTTTCAAATATCGTTAGAGAACCTTCGTAACATGGTCTAGATAATGTGAACTTGCCCTCTAACAGCACTTTCGTTAACTGGGTTACTATTCTACACAAAAACCCTTGAATTTAAATAATAATAAAAACGTACTAGTTCTCTAACCCACATAAGAAAAGCGTAAACGAGTTTAAATTGCCGTCAGTCTATATTTCATTACTACACACGTAACATCTGTTCATTTGTTTAGATTCCCTTTATAGACCATGTCTTCTTTTTGTTTTGTACCGTAGTTGGTAATGCCAGGTTGAATGTGGCAAATTGCAGGATTCCAAATAGGGGATCAAACGATCATCCACTGAAATAGAACGCAAGGGAATATGTGAACCATAATGTGCACTATAGAGAACTTGCTAATGGATTTTTCATTGCTGTTCATGATAAGAAGATGCACGATTCAATAGACAAACTTTATAGACAAATTGTGTATAAATGGGTTTTTAAAATGTGCGTTGCAACAATTATGTTTCAAAATTGTTCACACATACGGCTACTGTAATTTAAAACAAACAGACGGACTGGTGACATGGTGAGGACACTGGCTACATCAGTCTCGCCTCGGTAACAACATCTATTAATGCTGTTCTATTAACTATTCGTATTTCTATGACTCGCAAATTTCACTTAATTTTGTGGATCGTTGACAACATATGAGACTAGTCATTTAACTTTAAAGTGTATTGTATTTATTGTGTTACGAGATTGTTTATTGTATGATATCCTATGCACATGGTAGTAATATGGCAACACTATTGCCAGTCGTGTTGCAAGCCCACCCATTTATTCGAGTTGACAATCCCACAGAAGTATGCAGGGCCCGCTAGGTATGTTTTTGTCTGGTTCGGTGTGATGGATAGCTCGAGATGTATGCGCCGTGAGTCAAATATGACGGTAATGGTATGCTGGGAAAGAACCATTTTAAGTAGCCGACACGACTGCGATCTACAGTAACAATACCAATTTATATGAAGACTAAAAGTGATATAACTTTAAGAAATAGGTACCAAATCTAGAGATAAATGGATACTGGTTGCAGCTTGATGTACATATTGTTTTAGAAGTAGGTATCCAATATGATTGTAGTCCAAAATGAATATCCTAATACATAATTTATCTAAACACATTGTCTGTCAATGAAAGTAGTTTTGTAAATCACGCAAGGTGTTCAGTAACTTTTTTGAAAAGTCCATGATAAACTAGACAATAATGGTCGTAATTTGTAAAATGTATGTCATACAAAACAACAATAAATTCGATGTATCTATCAAATTATTCGCACGTGGCGGCGACACGCGGCGCGTGGGCCCACTGTGTTGTTACGACCTATTGTTGTAAATCATTTATACCTAGTTAAACATCTAATGTGATATGGAAATATGTATTCACGGATGTATTATTTCGTAAGCACTGTCCGCAGATTAAGAATTTATTTTTACATCCCTGGTGTTTGGTGTAAACAAATTATGAATTTTCGAATATATTG
>DWNJ01001642.1:0-11655 GCA_018250275.1 Udranomia eurus
TAACGAGCGGCTTCTTAGTGGTTAGAAAAATCCCTAAAATTGTACAAATGTTCTGGATGAGTAAAATTTACGTTAAGTCGAATAAATTGAGGTTATTCACCTTTTAATTTACAATGTCCTCCGAAAATATTCCATAGTTGCAATAATGTAAACATTATGGTATTATTTGCTAATTGTGTGAACTGTGATGTAGTCTGATGATGAAGCAATGCTTTACTTTTATACTGTGATTACCTATTTGTATGTACATTAAGTTAAACCTGTGTTTGTTATACACACAATACTGAAATATATGATGTAATTTCTGGGCATAGCCTTATGTAAGCGTGCCGGCACATTTATGTCGTATACTATCTCTATAATTTGGTTTTAATCAAGATATTTGAGCAGCTAAACAAAACAACAAGAGTAAACTACTCCTAAGAAATTCTAATTAAATATTCATGTTCAACTTCAACTAAACCTACACGTTTTGAAAAAAAAATCATAAATGTTTTGCTAAACATGAATAAATAATACCTCTGAATAATGTGTCGGTACCATTAGAGTACGGATTTATTTTTATTATTATATTATATTTTGGGTAGTATACTGACATTCATACATTTCTTAGTGTTTATTTATTGTAAAGATTTAATTTATCTCCATTGTAGATGATTTGTGGATACTATTTTTACAATTTATAGAAAGTATGATCCTACAATTAGATTAACTTGTTATTTCTGTATCATCATCGAGCTTCAGGTAGGCTTTTTAATTTAAATATATTTTTGTTGAAATTGTACTTGTTTTTATTTTCTTATAATCCATAATTCCTGATTTCCAGTCCATGGTTCAGATATATTCTATCATAAAAAGATCACTCTCTAATGTATTTTTTAAGTTGCCCACTTAAGATTAAAAAAAATTTCTTGTTCCATATATTTAATATCAGCATGCTTTTATGAAATAAAATAACTATATAGATTGATAGGCATGTATTTAAAAAATATTACTTTTAAGTAAACAAATAATTAGGTTTCGTCATCTTCCATTGCATCATCTTCATCCGCAGCATCATTGTCACTGTCTTCCTCGTCACTTGGAAGATCAATGTCCTTGTGAAACCCTTTTCCCTTAGTCCAGTGACATTTAATTACGACCTTAAAGTCTGCTAATTGTATTCCCAACAGTTTTAATATACTTGCTTGTTCTGGAGTTAAAGTAGCTCCTTTTTTGCAGACCTAAAAACAATATTAAACATATGAAATTAATTGTATATCTTTTGTATCAAAATAAAGTGATTTTGGTATACCAAAACGCTGCCTTTAATTGAAGTGGATTAAATATACATGAGATAAATATGAGACTAGCTGACTGGGGACACTTTCTACCACCTTTTAATCATTTCTCTGTCCCCTTCCCACACTTGTCCCTGTTCCGTTTCAACAAAAAATCAACATTCGACTGTAACTCATAAACCATATGTCTGATAGATATAATTTTGGTACCACAACCTTTTTAGAGAAATCTGAACAAAGCTGCTAAAGACATCAGTGTTCTATTTCTTACCATTTCAGAGTTCCATAAAGTCCATAGACAAACAATCATTGATTTATATATATATATATATATGTGTGTATATAATAAAAAATGATATTAGAAGAAATACCTGATATTCCTTTATTAGATTAATAACACCTCTCTCTAGTGATGTAGGTAGCCCCAGTCTCCTTAGGTGTGGTTCTATTGTGTGTGAAAAGTCTTCAAGAGGGCCCTGAGGCAATATCACATCTTTTGTAGCTACAAAACCTGATCTAGCATATTCGGGTTCTTGGAAATCTTTGAACCATTGCAGGACATCGATCACATCTCTATTTGTCATTAGTAAGCCACATTGCCCTTTTAGCCTTTTTGAAATCTGGAATTTAAAGAATTATAATTTAAAATATAGTATTTGTAATTTTCTTTAGGTAACAAATTTCTACAGTATGTCCCACCTAACATCCTAGTGCTGCGTGTGGGCATTGTAGTGCATTTTGAATTCTACTCAACACATTTTATTTCATGAAACTTAAAAATAATTGGTGAAGCAGTTTCATACTTGATTTGAATATTTATTGATATATTAGAATTTGATACTGCTAGGTGACTTAGGTGGTCTATTATAAAATTATATAAAGCACATTGGAGTATCGGTCAACGGCAAAAAAATCTGTAGTGGTTGTTAAACACAGGGCAGTTTTAGGACAAAGAATCCTCTTCCTCTTAGTTCATCAGTATGCCTGGCTCTGGTGTTTGGTGTATCACGTACTTCTAAATAAATTATCATTCAAATCAAGTACATACCATGTTTAGTTGATCTTCCACTTCATCAGTTTTACTCCTGCCCAATGCTATTGCCATGACTTTATTTTTTCCAAAGAAAAATCTTGAGTCCTTCCATTCATGACGAAGATCTTTTAATTTTGCGTTTCGCATATTATCAACGGTGAAAAGAAAAAGGTGTTCATATTTGGATAATGAGTTTCGTATCTCTTCTATTGTCTTCTGTTTTAAAAGGAGCCCCTTTTTATTAGTCTTTGTAAGTGAAACTAAAATAAACGTTGATGTTAGGTCATTTTACTAAAATAAATGAAATAATCAGAAATAACTAAGATAAACGTGAACTCGGAGGTTATGTTATAAATGTACATACCTTTTTTATCTCTTTTAGACTTCGGCATTTTGTTTTTTATATCACTTTATATTATACTGTGAATATTTTTTTTAAATACTAAATTAATAATAATCCCTTATAAAGAAATATATAATTATATATTAATTTCACGTGTTTACAGTCCAATCCAACATTACTGAAACGTCAAACGTCAGGTTATAATGTCAAAAATGACGTACATGTTTCAGTCTATACTTTATGCTTTGTCTTAGTAATAGGTACCTAAACCTAGTTAGTATCCATAGTTAGTAATTACAAAACACAAATTATTTTCTTAGAATCTGTGTATTTATATAAACTGATAGTAATTCGCACTTACATTTATTCGTATTTAGAATTAATTCTTTACAGTTAATATTGCCCAAAGATCTAGAAATATACAAAAACCCATATGCTAATATATAAATCTATGAGACAGATTATCTATCAAAGATATCAGCAGTTTACTCTATAATACACGAATATCTCTGTATTTCCATGGTCTCCTATCATTTTCATTGTGTGTGTGACTAGATTTCCGATACTACTTTTTACTAGCTGGGGGCTGTTTTATGTCTCGAGAAAGACAATCTGCTAAAACCTCTGATTCAAGTAAAGAAAAAAATGTTTATGTAAAATAGATGGTTCGCTTTAACTATTGCATTAACAAATTATAATTAGGTATCATTTGATTATATTTACAAATAAAATTGTTGGCCTTCCTTAATTAATATAATTTCGCCTAGTGGTTCTGGTCAAACCAAAACAGGCATTTTTTTCTATTTAAGTAATATTTAAACTAGAAAATAATACCTCAGTTTTGGTTTAAACATTTCATAGAACTGCTGCTTTATTTGCGTCATTTCAGTTATTGTAAAATGAATAAAAATGTTCATGCAATAAAAATAATTGTAATTGTAAAATGAAATGGAGTTAGTAACAAACTTCCACAAACGACAAAAAAAAACATCTAATATCTGTGTATTAAACCCTTTTTCTATAATATAAAATAATATTCAAAGCGCTAATGCTGTATGTTGATTTAAAATTCAAAATTCAAAGCGTTAGTAAACACAAAGGTGTACAGTGAATTTTTTTTTGATAATCGTTTAGATATCCAAAGATAACACTAAAACAATAAGAACTATCATAATAATTCGTTCAGATAGTAGTGGTAAGTATTCGTTATAGTAGCAAAGCAGTAGCAAATTTGAAAAAAGCCGCGTATTTATTACTTTCCGGTGACATTTGAAGGTATAGAGAATGAATTACTAGCTATTCGACTATCTCTATTATGATCCATACATTAGACAAGGCAAAGAATATAGACTAATAGAAAATTGAATAGCAACACTATAAATCCAAGCTTCCTCCAAGCATTTCAAAATGGCGGGCCTACTTTGAGAACCCTGTTCCGTTTTTTGTTTCCCCTCTGGCCCCGCAGCCGTCAGTGTAGTGTATCGTTCGCCGCAAGAGAAAAATTGATATTGTGTTGTAATTTGCTGGCTAAATTACTTTATTACCCTTCTAACAAGTAAGTGTTTCAAATTAATAGAGTGAAATACCTTTTGTGAGTTTAAGAGTGCTAATATTTGAAAATCGTACCAACATACAATTGTGACTGTGACGCATATAAGGAGTGTCCCTTGCAGCAGCCATTTTGACCGAGCCGGCGACACGATCTTGCGGTGCGGTTAACTATCATTCCAAATTTTTTGTATTCAGACCATAGTGGTTTTCTCAGTGATTGTAAAGTAACAAATAATTTGTAGTAGTTGAAATTCAATATAATCGATTGTAGGAGGCGGATAAAAGTGGGATTTTTGGCACATACCCTTTGAGATAATTAGGTACGTGCCTATAACTCTGATAATAAAAGGTTTTTTGGCCAAATTAACGTTTCATAAATTGCTACTTAATAGTAGATTCCGTATTGTGTGGTTAAATCGAGTTCGTGTCGTTTTAATCAGCAGAGTAATCAATTATCACGTAGTGCGTCGTAATTTTACCGTGCGTATTCAGTCAGTCATGCCGTTATCTTGTTCGATAACGACTTATGTCATAAAACGGCTGGAGTCCCAAGTTGGTCGTTATGGGGCTATTCAAAAGAGATGATGGAGGTCCCATAAATTGTCACGGATTCGTAAGTTGTCGCAGTTATGCTCCCTATAACCTTGTGGCTTGAGTCATGTATAGCGAGGCGCCCCCGCGAGTAGCGCGTAAGGTTAGGTCAGGTTCGTAAGTTCCAGTAACATCATTATTATTTAAATATTTAATTTTATTTTGATAGTAATGTTTATTAAGAATGTGTGAAAAAATGTGCGTACATATTTTTGTGTTACATTACGATGATGAGTGTCCCGATTCTGGTATTTATATTAATCACCGTTTATGGTATTAATTTTTAAATTTATGAATTTTAAATAATGCTGAAGACATAAACGTGTTGTATAGTGATCCTAAGTGAGAGTCTAACATCCAACCAGTTCCAACATTGGGTTTGACCTTTATTAGGTGATTGGTATCCCTTGTTAGATGACGGGGATTGGCAGATGTGAGGTAATAATTATAATGTATAATGTATTCTCAAACAATTTGATTATGCTTTACCATACATCAGCAATGCCAGCAATTGTAAGTCAAATAAACGGCGGTATGAAAGCAATAGTTTAAAAAAATATCAATTCAGGAAATGGTAAGTTTAACGGTGTTTAAGAAGTTGCGTGGATTAGTGTTATACCTCATGATTAATATAATTATAGACATTCTGTGAAACATGACATCATCACAAGCATATAGTGTTGTGGCATTCGTCTGGTATGGAGAGAGGAGGTATGTCATAGCAATAAATGGTGGCAGGTTTAATAATTCTTTTTTGGTATAATAATTATTTTTGTGTCGTGATGTATGACATACTGACAATAATTGTAAATTGTTGTTTGTTATCTATATACCTCATTAACTTAAAAATGTATGTATAATATTTATTATATTGGAGTGTCTTAATGAATGGATAAGTAATGAGTAGTTGAAAATTTGTCTTTCTCTTGCGCGTCTGTAGATGGACCACTCAATATGCAAAACCAATAAGTTACAAATTAACTGCAATCTTTTAAATATGCACGATTCATGATGAGAGCACCTGGAGGCTGGAGATGTACCCTAATAGATTGCACAATTATTGTATGACACAAGAAAACCATTTTAAATATAGATACTGGATTTAGTAATTGATATTCAAACTATTGAATCCTGTCCTCTGTTTCATTCATTGATTTTTAATATTCTATTATTACACTAGCTGACACAACACACTTCGTACCTTCTCCCTGTCCCTGTCTTGTCTGACAACTTTTTAAAATTATGAACCGATTTTTATGAAACAAACAGTAAATGTTAAGTGAAGGATCTACTCCTATGTATGTAGATTTTATATAATACTTTACAAAAGTTTGTACTGGTATAGTAGTTAATTGGGAGAATTCATCCATAATGGGTTCTGTAGTTACGAATCATATATCACAATATCACAGCAGTGGGCTAACTGTTAAACACAATGCTGTGCCATATAAATAGTATTATAAGCATATTAAAAGTGGTATTTTCTAACATAGACATTTTTCTGTCTATGAGAGTTTAAAGGACTCTAAATGAAACAAGTAAAAATAGTAGTAAGTTCATGAGGCCTTTCTTTAATCTTCCCATAAATATGGAAGTTTCTTTGATTTTTTGCAATTGAGTAAGACAATGAGAAAATGTCTCATCTGCATACTCATTAACTCATAATTAATAGATTTTATTTATGAAGATGTAACAGAAATAAGGGTACAAAACGGAAATAAGAAGTATCACATAAATTTTTTGTACAAATTTAAAATATAAGTATTTAACACTGTGTAATGTACTAAAGACTATTTTAATATATCACAATGATAGGCATGGATACAATATGGAACTTAAATATTTGGTCATTGGCCAGTTTATATAAACTTAAATGTTTATAGTTGTTAAGTTCAATATAGAAATTATATATATAGAATAGGACGTGGCCATTTTTGGATGCCCTTTAGTTGCCCTTTTTTTTACAATTATTTCTCTGATAACTTATGAAAATGTATTGTTGCCTTTAAATGTATTAAGTATGCATTTTGCCGGAGCTGCATTTGGGGGAGAACAGACGGGGACATAGTCACAGCATTACTGCCCCGGGCACAAGAGAGATAAAAGATTTTGTACCTTTGAAGAGTGCAACCTTTATGTCTTTCCCATTTTAATACTTGCACGAACATAATTAATTTGTTCTTTTATATTAAAAAAATAGTATTTGTATTTGTGATGAAAAAAAAAGTGGTCCTTATTTTAGAAAATAATTAGTGGTTTCTGTTTCTTCATTGTTCCAGGTTCTCCATACCTCCAAATTTGCCCCAGCATTTTGCTACAAATATTAACTATTTTTAATGTGAATGTATATTCTAATTAGGGAAACACGTCATACTATTTCGTAACTTCAATTGATAACTTTGCAAATCATAATTTGCAAAAGATTTAAAAATATCTATCACTTTGGATAAAATGATCCAAATAATGTCACTAAGAATCATTAAAACTATGTAGTTCAAAAATATTAATTGTTAAATTGTACATGTACCCTGTAGACTTTAAAACAATTATAAGAATTAATTAATTTAAGATAGCTTAATATTTTTGAGAAAAATATTAAGCTATCTTTTTGCTGAAGAAACCTATTTGTCACAAAAATGGTAATACATAGGTAGGTAATACGACAGTATTATGACTTCTGGAGATACACCAGTTACAATTATTTAATCCGTAATCGGAGTGCGAAGATTTCAAGAAGGTTTTGTGTGACCATTTCAGTGGTTCGTTTAACTCGACGCCTTTTTCGCAACCTTATATGTTTGACTTGGCTCCCAACATAGTGATATTCTTAGTTTCTCATGAATTGGTTGAGGGCTGTAATTGATTCTATAGTGACCTGGCCCGAGAATAGGTTACTTATCAGGTAGATTTGGATAGATTTTTAATGCATTTCTTTGTGTAATAACACTGAACCTTTTGGCTATGGCGATTTAAAACACGATGGTCTACCTTCATTGGAGGCCAGTGTAAAATAAATCAAAGACTCCTGTGGCATTATATCAATCCATACCAAGCTATTCAGAGTTATAGAGTTCTGTGAGATATGTCGATACACGCGAACAAAGTGTACGCAGATTTGCAGTTAAAATTTCCCGATACCGCAACTTGTGTGGATTACGTAACATACGCCTAGGTTTGTAGTAAGTTATTCTAGAATGTTTAATGTCAAATGGAATTTAATAACTTCTCTGATTTGTTAGGAAAGTCTCGTGTATTGTAAGTTTACTTAGATAACACGTGATTGTATATCGCAAAAACAACTTTGTGATATTACTTTTCTTGTTAATTGGTACAAAACACCAACCGTGCGAAAAAGACATTAATTTTGGTGTTTTGTTTTTAATGGTATTGTGTTACCTTTTATTATAGCGCCTATGAAATAGTAAATTCATACACACATAACCTATGAAGCCTTAGTATGAGAAAAATTGAGTGTCTGGCCTTGAAAGCTGTATAACTTATGAATTCATTTAATTCTAAAGTATTACATTTGTATACCGCTAGAGATTCTAACTTATCAGGTATTTTCAGAATTAGGAATGTAGCAATTAGCTTATTATTCTCTATAATTGGCGTAAGCCTTATCTACGTAGAAAGCAAATACAGCCTGTATTTCAAAATTCGAAAATGTACGTAAAATGAAAGAACAGTGAAAAACGGTTTGGTCGTAATGTTCTCTTATAATATTCTATACAGTCGATGAAGATGTGATGGATGTATATTAAATAAGCCGGCGGAGCGTATTGGAGCCTAGCAACAGGATATCGAGCAGGGGGTTGTAGATAGATAAGGGTAGTGTGAGGTAGGCGCTAGGCGCCGGGCTGCCGGGTGCGGTGCACGGGGGGTGCACGTCAGGGCGCGGGGGTGGCGGAGTGAGGGAGTGGGCGGGTTAGGGGCGTGTGCAAGCGTCGCACTAGTCGTATTTCGTCTGGAGTGTTTATCCCGCGTCGGCGGATCAATACTGGTGGCGCAGTGGCGCAGGCTGACCATCGGCGCGGGCCGTATCGTGTACCTAGCCAGTTGCTCGAGTCTGTGAGATGCTGTCGAACCAAACGGACGCCGCGTCGATGTCGCGTTTGGTGTGAGGGTCGCTCTTCGAGCTGCGTCGAATTTTTACATTGCGCTAGTGCGCTCGTGGGCCTCCATCCAAGGTGCGCCATTATAACATGATGACTCACATACCCTATTTGGATTCACTTCGGTGAAAGTGATGTTTAAACGATTAGTCTTTCTGAGGAACCATTTAACGCGCCGCCGTGTTTTGTGAACGAAATTATACGTTGTTCATATTTTATAAATTTATTTCAGGGGCATCAGTAATATAGTTCTCTCTCATCGTCAACGATGTCCGTCGACAAGGAGGAACTGGTGCAACGCGCCAAGCTGGCGGAGCAGGCTGAGCGATATGACGACATGGCGGCCGCGATGAAGGAAGTCACCGAAACCGGCGTCGAGCTCAGCAACGAGGAAAGGAACCTTCTTTCCGTCGCATACAAGAACGTCGTTGGAGCCCGACGGTCATCATGGCGGGTCATCTCCTCAATTGAACAAAAAACCGAAGGATCGGAAAGAAAACAACAGATGGCAAAAGAATATAGGGTTAAAGTAGAAAAGGAGCTCAGAGAAATCTGCTATGATGTACTGGTAAGTTTTCGCTAATTACTTGTTTCAGATTACAAGAGTCCTATACCTTAAAAAAAAAAAAATAACTGAATTCCCTGGAAGCTTCACAATTAGATGGTTATTACGGAATTCCTTCGGAATAAGTAGATTAATGTCTGTCGGCGTCTTCCTACGCCAGTGACGTCATTTTCGCACAGTGCCAATTTGAGGGGATGATGCAAGCAGTCAGTTGTCGCGGTCATTTCCTACGTAGCTGGCATGTTCTGATTAATCATGGGCGTTGCAAAGCTGGTTAGCCATGTGGGCGCACATGGGGGTGCGGTGCGGCTCACCGCGGTCGGGCGGGCGGCGGGGCGGGGGGCGATGTGCTCGGGCGGGGTGCGGGTGCGGGGTGTGCGGAGTGCGGTGCGACGCGGGGAGGGCGCGGGGCTACGTACTGCGCCGCGTCGATGCGCGCGCCTCTCGCCCATCTCCGTTCGTTGCCCTGTCCCTAGACATCGACTATCCAATATACCTTTATTGGAGTAAATTGAATTTACTCCAAAATTGAACTTTCATTAAGGATGAAAACTTTAACATCAAACATCAGTGACATATGCCTCTTTCGAGTTTTTATATTACGATTATGTACTGCACCTGACTGAAATCAATATCGATAATAATGACTAGCTTCTTGGAATATTAACGTTGAAGGGTGGGTGTTAAATAGGGGTCGATCGGTTTTTGATGAACATGGTTGTGCGACTTTTTCGTAGAAAGTTCTAGTATTCGAGATGTATAATGGCAGCATGCAATCCCAGTAAAGGACAAAGGATTCAAAAGGATTAAATGGACAGCGATAGTTTCTAAAATAAATTGATATCTCTCTTTTGTAAAGAGTTGTACATTTTGAAAAATCATTTAGAATTTGATCAGTTTTTATATTATTTGAAGATCTACTTAGGATACAATGCTCATTTGAATCTCAATTATTGTTAATTGTATTTTTTTAAAGTGTAATAAGTGGTGAAATGTTAGTTCATTAATTTTTTTTTGTTTCAGGGCTTACTTGACAAACACCTTATCCCTAAGGCTAGTAATCCAGAAAGTAAAGTATTCTACCTTAAAATGAAGGGAGATTACTACAGGTACCTCGCAGAAGTGGCCACTGGAGAAACCAGAAATTGTGAGTTATCTACTTCTCTTAAACTCTCTTCTTATAATATTTCTATTCTTCCAAAAATTTTTTCAATAATCTTTTTTCGTTTTATAATTAATACTTTTATATCAGCATAAGATGTTTAATAATAATTTTCTTTGTGTAATATAACATTTTTTTAACTTAAACTTATATTGCAGCTGTTGTAGAGGATTCACAGAAAGCATACCAAGACGCCTTCGAAATCAGCAAGGCGAAAATGCAGCCCACACACCCAATAAGGCTTGGGCTGGCGTTAAATTTCTCCGTCTTCTATTATGAGATATTAAATTCACCAGACAAGGCGTGTCAGCTCGCCAAACAGGTCATTATTTGTGTCAGTTATGCATAGGCTCTGTGCTGGCTGGCACGAGGATAGGTGCACGCTAGGCGTATTAACGTGCTCGCTTGTCCCCAGCGGTCGTGGAGGACTCTCAGAAGGCATACCAGGAGGCGTTCGACATTGCTAAGGCCAAAATGCAACCAACCCACCCCATCAGGCTCGGTCTTGCGCTCAACTTTTCCGTATTTTATTACGAGATAATCAACTCACCTGCGAGAGCGTGCCACTTAGCTAAACAGGTTCAAAAATTGATCAGTGAAATGCAGTGTGACATACTGATGTAACTATCTACTAACTTTACGAGATTTTAACATCTTGTACATCACAGTGCATGAAGATCGGAAACTGTCTTAGTTGTCTTGACTTACATAACTAATATAGCCCCGGCATGGCCACCTATATATAAATGCAATTAACCCCCTTAATCCTCGATCCAGCCAGCATCAGAGTGTCTTTAACTTGTACTATTTTATAGCCGTTGTGAGAATGATTAGATGTTGTTTATTCGTACATTTCCTTGCGCCCTTCAAAACTTTAAAGAGGGCTTCAATTGAATAAATAAATAAATTAAAGTCATCATTGAAATCGTGGAGAAGAGGAGCATGCGTAAAATGTGCGTTAACGTTTGCAGGCGTTCGATGACGCGATCGCCGAATTGGACACATTGAACGAGGA
>DWNJ01001643.1:0-11654 GCA_018250275.1 Udranomia eurus
CGAAACATTGAAGTCTGTCATGTGACATGACAGACTTCATCGTTCATGATCGATTAACGACATGAGTCATGTCGTTAATCGATCATGAACGATCCGGATCACGAAAAATGAACGACCGACACAGGACTTTCAGGACTATTTTAAACATTTATAAAACCTGATAAAACCTCTCGAAACAAATCGAAATAGCTTGTAAAAATATAATGTATTTCCGACGGTCTTTATACCGAGCCGTCGACCCAAAAGTGATATTTCACGGTAAAGGACGGCCCTTTATTGATTCTACAAGTACAAGTCGTTAGCGTGATTCAGGAATGGGGACAGCGCCATCTATTGGCCGTACGGAGACTTACGGAACAGCGCACTTGATGTCTGCGCAATGTGAATGTCAAACTGACAGTTTTACAACTGACGTCTGGCGGTCTGACAATGTTCTACTTGTCTATGACAGTAATTAAAAAAACAGTATAGTAGTATCTACATAGATATAAACTTTATAATATTAGTATAAATATGCTTAAAGAAATGTTGGTCCTGGTTTTGACTAATACTAATTTAGTATCCACTATACTTAATTGTCCTATTTTTATTGAGAAAAATTGTACCATCTTATTCTTCAAAGGGATGTTAATCAGTTTTAGATATAATGCAATTTTGCCTACTTACTACATTTTGCCTGCGGCTCTCATCGGCCAACTTCCTAATGTACTGATTGATCAGCAAATGTGGCAGTTTCCGTAATTTGTACTTTTTACATAAGAATCAATTATTTCTTCATAATATCGAAATGTTTTTGGTTTAAAAAAGTTGCATGCATTTATAGACCAGACGATCTATACATAGGGTCACCATATCTACTACTTCAACATAATAAAAGGTACATACAACATCCTTCAACTCCTGCTTGGCCTCGTCCACGCCCTTGACGTCGTCGAATGTGACTGAGATGTCCTCCGGGTCCACCTCCACCTGGTTGCCGAGCTGGATCCTGCGCATGTTGTAGTCAGCCCACTGATTATACTCTGACTGAACTCCACACAGGGTTTATAACAAATTTTCTATACTCGACAAAACGTCATATAGATGTAATTATCTGTTCTTGAACCTTGGGGAGGACCTTGAAATACAGAGCTTCCTAGTACTGACTCCGTTCAATCACGACAAGAGTTTCACTTTGACCATGATCCATGCTACTAGGTCGAAATATCGGTATATAGAAAAATGCTTATCGTGAATACCCATGACACATTTAAAGAAATATCACACTTCGTGCCCTAGAGAACTAGTTACCGGAAGACGGTCCCGCTGACGGAGGCCATGAGGCTCACGAAGATGGCCAGGAAAAGCACGATGGTGAGGAGTTGTTGCACCAGCTTGAGGTATTTCGAGGCCTTGGTGCCGCGCGCATTCTCCGGGTGAGAGCCTGTAATTACAGGATTGTGCGATTATTAATTTGCTCTAGAATCAAGAATCTCCGCTCATTGCCCCAGGGCCTCCAAACCTCTTAATCCGGCACTGCACAGTTCAATAGAACCGTAGTTGTCGAACACGCTGGCGGGCAGCTACTACGCATTCACCACCCACGTTATGGAACTCACCTGCAAGGTATCCCTCAGCAAACGCTATCTTAATCTTGTCCTTCTGCTGGGTGGTGAGGACTGAATCCTCATTGAGCAGCTTCTCCAGCCTTGGCGCCGCATCTGGACCCAGGTTGGCCGCAGACTTGTCCCCTGCATCGCTACCCACGTTGAGCCCTGGAAAGAGAGCCCGGTAGCTTTAAGACTTAACCAAGGATAATTCCTTTTTTTAATTAATTAATGATGATAATTTGAACACTCAAGACTGGAGTTGTTCATGTGGGCACTGCAATGGATGAAGGAATGAACAAGAGAATTTTTAAGTCTGATACTGTAAGTATTGTGCAATCACTTATGATTCTTGAACATAAACAAAATGTATATATTATGATATAGTGGAGTACATTTTGTAAAATAAAAGCAGGACACAAAACTAGAAGCAACAGAATTGTCGTCTGGGATTAATAAGTACTTCATACTAACATTATAAATGCAAAAGTATCTAATTAATAGTATCAGGTATTACTTTGGGGTAATCCATGCTATTAAATAAATATATATATTTAATAAAATAAATTAGGTTATTACTACTTCGCAACAATCAGCTATTACTGTGTATGTATATATATTGCATGAATTAAGGGTATATACCATCATACATAATAATATTGGATTGTTGCGAAGTAGTAATAACCTAATTTAATAGCGAAAGTATCTATTAATCTTACAATATGTGAAGGTGGTGGTCGGTGGAGTTGAAACTTTTACGTATCGTCTCCCACACTTATTTCTGCCTTATAACAGTGGTGTTCTTGCTGCTGTGTTCTGGTTTTAAGGATGTGATCTTGGTCATGGAACTTAATCCTCAGGGGTAGCAATGCATCTGTGGTCGACCTAAGAAAGAACTTCGATCCTGTCTTGATTTGATCATAGATCTCCATGGGCGGCAGTGACCACTTACAATCAGGTGGACTGCATGCTTGTTTGCTGCCTCAAAATTATAAAAAAAGAGTTATTTTTTGTGAAACGAAAGCAGTACATATAAAAATAGCAACAGGTATCTATCTCCCTTAGGATTGACAATGGCCTATACTAATATTAGAAATGCAAAAGAAACTATTGATCTGTTGCCTGTTCACACTTAAATCTCTGAACCAACTTAGTTGACATTTTGTATAGAGATTGTTTACGTCTCTGGGAAGGGCATAAAGTAGTTTTTATCTCTAAATACTGTGGACAGTGACGTGGGCAAAATATAGTGGAACTCTCATTGTAAAACAAAAGCAACACATAAAAGTAAAAGCATCAGAAGTCACTTAGGATTGATAAGACTAGTTGCTACATCAAAAAATAGAGTCTATAGAAGTTTATCAGCCACATAGACTTTATAATTCACCTACTACACAGAACACAGCAAAATGAACTCTGAATTTATGTGAAACTTGAAGTAGATAGCATGAATTATCTTATTCTGAAGGGCTGCATCTCTCCTTATAACAGCAGTGTTCTTGTTACTGTGTTCTGGTTTAAAGGTATGGTACAGAAGACACATTTAATTGAGGCGTGCCAACTTACTCCTCAGAGGTAGCAACGCATTCGACTCTGTCTGTGGCTGAGTATGGATGTCCATGGACGGCAGCAACCACTTACCATAAAGTGAACTGGATACTTGTTTGCGGCCTAGATGAAATAAAGAAAGCCTATATGCATAATTTTTCTGAGGCTAATGATGTGTCCATAGTGCAATGCGCTATGAGCAAAACATAAACCGATACTAATGATTTGTTGATTCGGAGAAAGTGGTAACAATATACGTGTTATGCAACCTTGATTCATTGATAATGACAGTTGAAAGATAAGCATTAAGTATTTCATAATATTCCTAAACAGGTAACCGACTTTGTGTTAATTAAGTGGCAAGTTGTGATTTGATTGTAATCAAATTACAATTATCTACAATTGCAATGATAAAAAAATGGTATAGTTTTTAAAAAATCTTGTGTTAATATTTGGGAGTTTCCTAGAGTATAATTTCCATTTTTACCAACTGTAATGACTAATGTACATAATGGCTGCTATTATAGGTTGCAATAAAATTTTAGAACCGAAATGATCAGACAAATTAATTATGGGTATTCTACCTTGTATTGTCTTGAAGAACACTTAAAACCTTTTCGATTCACATTACAACAACATTTATAGTTGTATCTATCTAATTATCTAGAAATAACATGGCCATTAATATTTATTGCTTTAGGACTGTATAAATATCACAATATTATTTCAGATTTATCAAACTTCTGAATCTGTAACACTGAAGTGAGAGAGCCTTACTTTTCTATGACCTGTGCCATACACACAGATTAATGTCTGATGACAGATATGAAAGAATATAAAAATGAATAATCTTGGTTTCACAACATCCCGATAATATTGCATATATGATGTTATGTTACTCTAAATCAGCCAAACACAATACAAGCTAAGCATACTGACCCAAGAACTTACGGAGTCTGTTGATGAGGTTTGGATTCCTTTTGAGATCCGCGTGGATTGTCCTCTCTGTTTTGAAGCCTCTGACTTGTACACTGTAGTTGAACTGATTGCCTGGTACATTCTGAGCTAGCAAACCAATGAAATTGTCTGTAAAACTGAACTTAGTGTTCCTCCCACGCAAGTCAATGGTAACTGTAGGCTGGGACCAACCATTCTTGTTTTGCTCGAACGAATTACATGAGATATGAGAGATTTTTCTCACTGATAACGAGTTTGCTATATTCTTTAGACTTTTGCTTGTCCCGGCTAGCGACGTGACGGCTCGTATGTCGATACTGCGCATCTCCGCTAAAACATTTTTCTCGAAATTACGTAGCGACTCATCTAAACTCTCCGCGCAAAATGTTGCATCATATACGCCCGCCGCTCCCTCGTTACCCTTCACATGCTTGCTTTTAACACTGTTTTGCTTCCTTTGCTTAAAAACAGTCGCGTATCGCGACGATAACTGGCTAAAACTAATAAGAATCTGCAAAGGAACAGGTTATTTTATGACAAGACAATAACACTGATAATTCACTACGAACTTGTTTAGTCACATAAAATTCACCTGATTTTGACTGTTTATAGAATTCAATGAGAACATGTTACATGTAGATGATTTGAGTGTTTCTGTTTTTTCAAGTGCACTCGAAAATTTTGTAGGTAGACTTTTCACATACGTCAATTCATGTAGCAAAACATGGCGAATTCTTGTGGTTTTTCTATGACCTCTATGGGATAGGTTAATGCCCGATAATACAATGCCGTGAAATTAATTGTATATTTTTAATTCTTAATTATTTGGTTACGACGTTACAAAGCCGTACTTTTATATTAAAATTAGAATAATTGTGTCTATATGTTGTAATATTATTTTTTAGGAAAATTTTTCATATTCGTACATGCATAACTTCCCAGTTGCATGTTCTGATTTTTGTTTCTCTTTAGTTAACTCATTGAAGATGATGAAATTAATAAATAGAAAGTGATGGAAAATATTTCCAAATAAAATTAAATAAATATAAAATGATGTGTATAACTAAACTGTCAATGTTTATAATAACTTGTTTTGGAACGAACCCAATTATAAGCCGCTCTTTGTTGTCTATGGTTTATTTGGACAGTAAATTCCAAAATGGCGACGAGCGATGACGAGCCTATGCATTTATATGAAGTTTTTCAAAACTGTTTTAATAAAATAGCAAATAAACAACAAGGTGAGTGAGAAAATGCATACCGTGGCCCGTCTCGCGTTCCTCAAACGAACTTTCGCGTTAAAGTGAAGTGTTTCATTGTGAATTTCGGACTAACTGTTTGCGTGTTATGCCATTTTCAGTGTACCAATCGTGCAGCATTTTCGTTAAATGTGTTTAAATAAAGCCCTTAATCAATCCAAATCCTATCTTAAAGCCTCGCTTGATAGTTAACGCGAGTGTTTTTGTAGCACACCACGCTGTATCCTCTCTCGGAGGCGCCTCAGAGGCTATGTTTTGGTCGAGCTGTAATTGTCAAATGTGTTCAACCCATTGTGTTCACCGATTTTGTGGTCAACTTTTATTGTTTCTGGATGTATTCGCGTTCGCAACAGCTGTAACGGTATAAACAGGTAAAATGGGGTCTGTCGTTCATTTTTACGGCAGCTAAGTGGGATAAAGCGATGTACGGATGCAGTGAGTGCATTTTTTTGTTCGTAGTCAGAATCGGCGTTGTTGGTTCGATTCGTCTGTGGACGCACCGTCGCATGCGCCGATTTAGCTCGCGAATTGCCGTTTTTATGTTCTCTTTACGTGTGTGTTTACAATTGAATTTGTTTATTTACACAAGGGAGGCGCGGACTCTGAACGACGCATCATTGTCCAGTCGATACTCTGTACATAAACAATTTTTTTTTTCACTACACGCCTCACTTTAATACATGCTTTCTGCCATTAATGAATTTCTAATTCGTTATCTGAATAATCCACAGAAAGAGAAGATTCTCAATGAGAATCTCCTTTTATTATCAAAATTTGTGTAGCAAACGTGCACATGTGCAAACAAAAATCTATATTATGTTACACTTTTAGAATCTAATAACCTTCAATAACCTAAGATTCAATAACAATTGTCTATTAGTTAACCAGAGTCCTTCTAAAGATGAACTAAGTCAGTTTCACACAAAGAGAAAAGATAAGAAGATAAGAATAGTGACTACAGTAACTGTGTCTCATATGTTAGGAAATGCTTAAATGTAATCAAAAATATTTGTGTGTATCTATCTTTTGATGTGTTAGAATTGCAAATTTTCTGTTAGGTACAGCTTAAGGATTACTTTAGGCGACTCTTAGTGGTAGTAAGGATAAGAATTTTGTGCGTCGAAACTGTTAAATATTTAGGCATTTGTGCTTGAGAGTCGGTGGCATAGATTTTTACAAAATCAAACAAATTTACTATCATAACACTTGTCTTCAAATTCTAATTATACTTCAGATGAATCTTTTAATCAATTGGTAATATACACAATCTTTGTTTATTTTCTATAAACCTTTATGCCCCACGGTTGGACATGTGCCGTGTTCTATGTGAATATATGAATAGAGAACGAGGCACATGTCTACACATTTGTGTGTTCATTCATGAAAGAACTAATCTAACATGCTATCTGGTTTTAGAAATGTATGTCCTCCTAGTTTAGAGTATTTGGTATCAACGCTAGAGATATCTTATTATAAAATGTTGTGTCCTCCCAGGTTAGAATAGGCTAAATTCAATCAAATTTGCATATATATACTCTATGCTGGCCTAGAATTGGCAGACATATTGTTTAGACTAGTATTTTTCAAACTTGTGACCCTACGACCCCCTACAACAACCCGGGGGATGGAGATCCCTCCTTATGGTAATCTGTTGTTGTGTCCTTGTCATACATAAAAAAGCAAATGTATGTAGGTAGTATTAAAAACAAATATTTATTTCATACAATTTAATACTTATTAACAGCATTTTGGTTACAGATATCCAAACCATTTTTAGCTAATAAAAATCTCGACAGAAAGAAAATTAACGACTAGAAATGTGTAGTCTTTAAAAAGATCGACATTATTTTATACTTTAATAAAATGATGTTACAGATGGTTGCGTATTCAAAACACAGTGGAAAACCCTGGTCTTTTGAATGTCTTAATAACCTTGAATACCTTCTAACTGGCGAAAAGTATTCACAAAGAACAATTTTTCGAGAGATAAGTAAGTTCACGGAACAAGAAGAAGGTTTGTTCACTTTGTGAATATTTTTCATTTTGCCAGTTAGAAGGTATTGGCACATCACCATCGATATATAACAATTACTTTGTACTTCTTTTCCTAATTAATACTCATCTATTATCTGATCTGATAATACATGCACGTTATAAACTCCATAACTCCATTTGTGTCCACGCCACATATTTAGATCAAGGCTATGCTGATTGGCTGAATGGAATCTATTAAACGTCATATTTATTGCCCCGATCGGCCATTGATCACTTGTATTCATACTTTGCATTGTTTAGAGCTCGCCAGGGTGTATATTAGGACACATGTTTTTAATAATTGACAAGTTTATAGTTATATCAGATATTTTATTTTATTTGTCTGACCCCTTTAATCGAGATTCAAGAATAAATTGTATGTATTCATTATAAGGTATACATATACACTCCACAAATGTTGTATACATATCCATTAGTCTGTCAGCTTTTAGCTTCCTCAGGTTCTCAAGCTATGGTAGACTTGAAGAAAAAACTAGACATTTCAGCCTAGCCTGGTCACCAAGTATAAGGTCCATTGAATGTGCGATTAAATAATTGTGAGTATGATAATATGACTTGTCTATGATAATGATTATTATTTTGGTTTTATTAAATCTGTTTAAGGTTTATAAGTTGCTATAATGTACTACACTGAGCTGCCATTACTTTTTTTAACTATCTACAATTTATTTTCCAATATGGGCTAAATAATCTTGCGTTTAAGCAAACCGACCCGTGGCTAAACAGTGAGAAGTGTATTGTAGCTATGTTTGTTCACTGCCACTTGTGTAAACAGTTGAATTTGAATACATCCAGTCTAGTTTACGGTTGAAACATATTTTTTTATTATCGGTTTTGGTTTGAATTTGCTAGATTGTAATTTTAGTAGTTAGATATACATAGTATGGAAGTTATCGTGTTCATCCATTTGCTCCTAAATAGTCACTGCTGTCAACACGAAATGGACACATATATTACTAGTGGTTTGCAGTAGATTATAATGTCTGTACGAATATAGTTGATAATATATTTAAAGTTGGTAGAAAATTACTTGGTTCGACTCCAGAGGAACCACCACACTTATTTCTGGTTTATAACAGCCTTGTTCTTGCTGCTTGTGTTCTGGTTCAATGGGTTTCGTAAGGGAGACATCTGACCAAGGTGTTTCAAGTTAGTCAGGGGTCGCAATATATTTGTAGTTGACCTAAAAATACTTCGAGAGGACAGCATGTCTTGGGCTGATAACAGATTATGAAAAACAATGTAAATATCATGCAGTAGCTGATTGTATAGGTTACCGGTTAGGTAGGTTGGTGCTATAGCTGGATTCCCATCATGTTGTATTGTGATTTATGCTGCACCCTTAAGACAATAA
Source organism: Udranomia eurus (assembly GCA_018250275.1). Classification (NCBI taxonomy): domain Eukaryota; kingdom Metazoa; phylum Arthropoda; class Insecta; order Lepidoptera; family Hesperiidae; genus Udranomia; species Udranomia eurus. The sequence continues at coordinate 8,760 of DWNJ01001643.1, forward strand.
TCTCCGACATTATGTTTTTGTTCTCCTGCACAGCAAAATAGCTATACTCCGGCCAATTCATTTTCTATTTAAGGCGCTGATCTAAATAAGTGGAATTTTATATTTCCCGAGACTAAATGATTCATTATACTGTCAATTAAACACATAAACAGTGCGGCGTGGCGCGCTAACCCACACACTAATGCGTTGTTGTAAAATACAGCCGCGGCTCGGGCTAGCGTGTGCGATACTCGAGCAAAACGGTCGTTCGCTAACGTTTCGTTAGATTCTTGAGGTTGATGATGAGGCTCTCACTACTACGATCGCGCTGTCTCTCTGACAATTTGTACAGTTTTTTCTTGCTTGCTGTTTTCCGGTTTTTCTTTTCTTCTGTATATGATGTTTATTAAGTGTATATACTTGAATACTTTATAATAATTTAAAAAAATATTCTGGAAAACTTACACCTATTTAATATTAGGTTTGGCAAACTGTTAAATCTAATGGAAACAGAGTATACTTTTAGCATATAGTTTCATAAGAATATAATTTAATTTCGAAATAATTTATCCTTATGGACAACAAATTGTTCAATCAATTTGATAGTTACAAAGTTAAATGAATGGAAGGATAGACAAACAAAGATACAGATTATTATTGAAGAATGTACTATGGTTAAAGAACCCTTTGATTTAAAACTGTGATTGTAGCTCTAGAGCTGCCATATTGTCTATAGCGGTCTATGGCCAATGATTAAGATTTCTTATTCTTTTAACACTATCCTTTGAGCTTAGTTGGAGGGTTGAACTAAGTTGCAGAGTTAGAAACTTGTAAGAAATTAAAACTACAGTTAAGGAACCTTACGCTTTAGAACATCGCTACATCTGCTCCTACATATTAAACACTACTTTTGCCCTTGTTAATCATTTGTCGAACATTGATATCGAATCGCCAAGAACTCGCCATCCTAAGAAACAACCGCTGCGCTTGCCCGCACGCAGTCAACAATTCGGTCTAACAGGGCTGATATTCTTCGCGCGCCAATCGCTTAAAATTGAATTATCGAGACTTTATATACTATTTTTAATCAGATTTTTTTTATTACTACGTATATAGATTATTTAATTAACATAATATCTCATAATTCATTGTCATTCAGCATTCACAGGCTATAGTAGACCGAGATAAAATGCGTAGGACGAGGAAGAGACTCCTAGCACTGTTTTGAAAATTAATTGTATTGAACTCGAACATTTGTGTCGAATCGCCAAAGACTCGCCATCCTGCGCAACAACCGCTGCGCTTGCCCGCACGCAGTCAGCAATTCGGTTTAACAACGCTGATATTTTACGCGCGCCGATCGCGTAAAATTGATTTACGGTTACTACTCTATGAATTTTTTAAATTAATTACTTGAAAGTAAATACAATTTTACTATAGTTAGTACACTACGACGTGGGAAAAGCGTTCAAGAATTGATTCTTCTTGAATATGTTTTTGTTTCATGGTACATAAATACATTTATTGAACATCGGCTTTCAGCATTCACAGGCTGTGGCAGACCGATCCGTGTCTTAATCGATAAGTTTATCAATTGGTTTTTTTAACTGTCATTTATTATTTTAACACATTCTGTCGAATATTCGTATCGCCAAAGACTCGCCATCCTCCACAGCAATCGCTGCGCTTGCCCGCACGCAGTCATCAATTCGGTTTAACAGCGCTGATATTTTACGCGCCCCGATCGCGTAAAATTGATTTACGGCGACTACGGGTACGGCTTCTTGACTGTGGAAGTGGGGGTTTATAAAGTAGAAATGTATACGTAGGAATATGTACTGTCTGTGCAGGGCCGGATTTGAAGTCTGGTCTGTGGCAACGGGGGAGCGGGAGGCCTCTAATTATTTTTCTCCTCCTCCGCTTCCGCTTGTTTTCCGAAAATAGAAACAATAAAAAAAAATTTACCGTAATAAATTTCCCGTCACAGATATGGGTATACATATTGTTTGTAATATTCAAGAACAATGTTTGTGCGAGTATTGTCGGTAAAATTGTTAGTCACGGTCGAAACTTTCGATTTTCTTTTTACTCTATTATAAGGTTATTTTTCCTTTGGAGGCAGTATCGCTGCTCACCCACAAATCCGGCCCGGTGTCTGTGTCTATATGTTCCTTTCATTTTGGCTTTCGACGCCTTCATGAAATTCTTTAGGGTGCGGCTAAGAACATTTAACGAGGTATTCTTACCTGGTTCTTAGGAGTCCTCTTTAGGGGTGATAGATGACAATGGATAGTATTTACCATCAGGTGGATTGCATGTTAGTTGGCCGAATATTATGAAAAAAGCGTATTTTTCATTTAAAGTGTCTACGGAACCTTAAAAATCAATCAAAACGCCATCAACGCTCAGTCGTAAGTCGTGAGATGTTCACATCATTTCTAGTGTCCCTGATTTGTGTTGCCATTTATAGAATCCGTGTGCTTAGTATAAATAAGTACTCGTTGGGGTGTGGTATAAGTGAAGAGTTGTTAGCGATAATTTATAAATGATTACCTTTATTATTCAAATAATGAAATGATTACTTTTCATAATAAAGTATAAAAATAATATCTAAATTTGTTTCAAACTTCCTCAAAACTAAGTATCTTGTACGATTTTGAAACAACTTGATTTTCTATCAAATTAACTTTACTTATAATACAATATGAAGTTTTTGCACTTACTTGTTCACTTACGAATTAAATGTATGTCTTCATTTTATAAGTATCTTATAATCAGTAAAGGTGCCATGAATTTGTTTAAATAAAAAAAAATAGCGCTCTTATCTTGTACCACAAGGGTATATTTTACAATAGATTGACAAGTTCCCAGCCCGTATGAATTAATGACCTGGATAGTTATATACAGGCTGTTGTT
>DWNJ01001644.1:0-11654 GCA_018250275.1 Udranomia eurus
GTACAATTACTTACTTAACAGTTAATAAGAAAACATAGGATGCAAAGGAGAAAAAAATATTAATCGCTGAATAATTAAAAATAGGTCATAAAATAAAACCTCCAAAATCTCTCATTATCGTAGTTCTATATTGTTCTAACATATACTTATCTTCTAATGAACAGTTAATAAGATCAGAAAACTTAGGATGCAAAGGAGACAAATGATTAATCGGTTAATTGTATAACTGAATAATGTTCACACTAATTAAAAAAAGTCATGAAATAAAACCTCCAAAATATCTCATCATCGTAGTTATATTTTGTTGTAACAAATCAAGATAAATGGTACAGAGAGATGAAACATAAATCAGTAATCTCTTTCAGATATGTCATGCATGAATGTGTATTCAACTACTACTCGAAGGACAACAAAGAGATGAAGCTTTTAGGTAACAATCAAGAATCAAATGTTTGTATTCATTATAAGGTATACAAATAACACTCAATTAATGTAAATCACAGGCTTTCAATGCCTTCAGGTCCTCAGGCCGTGGTAGACCGGAAGAAAAGACCCGATGGAAAAAAACTCCCAGCACTCTTTTAACAATAATTTGAAAACGTTTAGTTTGGCAACGTGACCGATCAGGGTAAACGCTACTCAATGGCGGCTAAAAGATAAACCTTTGCAGAAGAACTCGACGATTCTGTTTACCTTTCACGATGTGTGAAATGCGAATGGGGAACTCCAGTCGAGTGTTTCAAGGAGGTAAATGAGGCGTCTTCAAAGAATCAAACGAATGCGGCTAGATGCGTGCGTGCACTGCACACGTGTCGAGTTTAGAAATTACCACACTTTATAATAATTAATTAACTAGTTTATTTTTATTTACTCGTGTACCTGATAAAACGATTCACATAGATAATGTAACATTTAACGATATGCGGGAAATTAATTTCTGAGAAATACTTCATATAAACATTGAGTCACGTACATATGTAGAATGTATACGTTACTATAACATTCAAATAAACGTAACAAAATATTGTAATTAAGATGCAGAAATTAATTAAAAAAAATATTAATTTGAAAATTGCAATATAAGAAAACGCAAAATTAACATAATTTTGGGTATTTCCAGAATAAATAACAACGAAAAACCCAACTGCAATATAAGCAGGAAATTTCGCTAAGTTGGCTAAATTTATTTAATTAAAAAATTTATTAATAACGCAAACATACTATAAAAAAGACCACAACTACTCGGAAAAAATACAAAAAACCGCCAACGTTTTAACGGGAACTTGACGAGATATGGATTCTTGAAGAGCGTTGAAAAGATAAATGCATCTTCAATGAATCCGACGATCAAGGTTCGCTTCACGCCCCAAGGTTGCTGAAGAACCACTCGCAGATTTAATCTACGAGACTCCTTATTTTGTGAGACATTCGTTTCCGTTTAAATATGTATGTGGTTCATTATCATCAACCTATTATAATGCAAGCACGCGCTTAACGAGTGTTATGCAAGGTCTTATGACTAAATTACTTATAACTGTACTAACAATGGGGTGTATCTCTGGTGAACAAGGTAAGGTTTATAATTTTTATAAGGCAAGAGGTCATTAAGCTAAAGGGCTAAAGAAGCATTCTTTGACGAATTAGCATCCCGATGAGACTAAACTCATCACATGGATAAATCGTCATCGATGTATCAATACCACATACAACCAATCTGTGCAAAGACGACAGATAAATTGAAAGTTGATTTTCGGTTACACCCGTCTAGTCACTGGAGGGCCAAAAACGGCATTCCCTAATAGGCATTTAGGAAGCTTCCCTACCTGGCTTCCAAATTCATACAAGCAACATAATAGCTCCGTACGTCGCGGACTAATTTAACTTCTCCTTCCAGCTCCGTCGCCAAAAGTTTCGCATTCGGAAAGACAAATTGCGGCCGCGCGGCACGCTCCAAACGAACTCCCGAAAGTTGGTAACGAACAGGTACAAAAAGTTCACGTTCACCGGAGCAGAAGCGATCACGGAGGGTCACTCAACTTCGACTTGCATGCTCCCGGCGGTCCACTTACCGGCCGTTAACATCGTTATACACGTTATGGGCAGCAAGGCAGATAGCACGGCATACTCCCGAGGGCCGTGACCGTGTTGGCCAGACCTAGAAAGTACTTTCATCTTTGAGGACTTTTTTCTTATACTTTATTAATTCTTATTGGAAAATTATCACTTCATGATTACAATCAATCCTTAAAGGAACAACGTATTCTTGTATTCTTTCATTTCTAGAGAACACTTTCATGAACATCATCGACCATATACCACGAAGATTACTTTATTATTTTTTATCTACTTGTTTCTCAACCAAACCAGATCAAAAAGCCTAAAGCAAGCCACGATTCCGACGTAATTTTTTTCTTAAAGATCTACTACTGTTAAGCTCGAGAAAAAAAATCGTTTCTTGAACTTTCTTTTTTCTCTAGAATAAAGAAAACGATAGAAAAAAAAAAAAAGGTTTTTCTTTGCTCACAGTAAAAATTCTAGGGCAGCCTACTTCGGCGTAACCTAGGTCACACCTAGCACCTAGGGCGAGCTATTGTGCACACATCTTGAACCTTTTCAGTCCGAACAAAACGGAAGTGACACGTTTCAGGCTCGGTGAATATAACCATTTTCAACACGAGAGAACGACAGTTTAACATGACAGACGACACGGTGATATTTGTATATAATTTGACTTAATAGGACGACGTCTGATTTGGTTTTGAATTTATGTTAAGGTGGATTCACAATAACGATAATTACGAAATACCCTTGACATGGAACACAGAACAAGAGCTTTAGGAAGCTCGCTATTAAAAGCTTTATGGTTTATTATTGTACCTCTCCGCACTGCCCTTTTATTTAAACACAATTTAAATTGCGTATCAAATAACAAGACATGCAATTAGACGATTAAACCTCCGCAGAAAAAATCAATTAACGGAACATGCTACATATAGCTATAATACTCATAAAGTACACTCCTCTGTTCGCAGCCTCCACGATACAGGCAATCTAGAAGGTAATCATAAGAAATACTATTATCGGAAAGTAGAAACCAGATGAGATCACAATCACCAGTGACCGACCGCATCTAAGTTCTAACTTGTTTATAAGCCGCTTTATCTGTCAAATGTCTCGTACACGACTTAGCTAATAATGACCTCATAGTCTCGATAGCCACCTCATTGGTTATCTGTGCGAGTGGTGTAATTCGCAATTACCGGTTTTGTTCTGCTACATTAAAGTCAGGTATGAACATAAGTACTTGTGTATTACAGTGGAAGCGGGCTGCACGCATCGTATTACACCATACAGTACACCGATGCTTTCATGCACGTGGTGGAACATGTCATGGTTCGACTCCGAAGACATTGCCGTTACTCCCATTTTAAAGTTTGCTAAGTGGCACACACTTATCCGAGGCATCCCTACACTCATTTCTGTCTAATAAATTCAATATTCTAGTTTAAATGTAAGGTGAGGCACTGTAAACACGACGCTCCAGCTTAGAGCGCATTAGTTGGCGTCTTAAAAAATAAATAAATTCCATCCTGTCTTGAATTGATTACAGATGTCCAGAATCGGCATTGAGCACTTGCTCGATTGCTACATCAATTTTAAAAGACCATAAATACAATAGAACAAAAGGCTAAAAAGGAAAAAACCCTAGTTACCCAACTAATTGCACCATAAGTTGCTAAACTTGATCGATCGTATACGATCAAAACAAGTCCCAACGCTACTACACACGCGTTTATTAATATAAACATTACGATATACCTACGAAGTCTTCTAATGTCTTCAGCTAATCCTATTTAGTTTTCTTAGTTAAAATAAGATACACAAAGCACATTATATATTATATAATTCGCGTTACATGTAATCCTTACTTCTAGTATATACAACACTCATAATTCCATTTGGTTATAGGTACTGTTACGCGTTACAAGTATACGAAATGGTTTTGAACTATGAACTTCTTTATATACAGCTCACTATCAACATTATCATGTAATTATTTCTCTAATTTTCGATACGAATCCGTAACTTAGGAAACATTGATTACTTAACTCGTTAAATAAAAACAGTCGCTTAGATACCAGATTTAAAAAATCTCAGACAGACACTATATACAATTATTTTTTATTTCATTATCTCTCTGTTATACAGTAAATTTGTCATTTTGAAATTGCCTGACACTATCTATTGTCTATCAAGAAATTTTAAACGTTTGTTTTATTGACCATAGAGTTTACGTAAAATATATTGTTTACAATTAAATAGTTGTTTAGGTAGGTTGTTTAGCCCTTCTAATTATAAAAACCACGTAAGAAATACCTCAGGACATCAACACAACAACGCCATACTATAAACTGTGCCATAAACCTAGTGTTACCCTACATTATCACAATCATGCCTTTTAAAAGGACGATAGAGGACAATATCACGGTCACATAACGTGACATTATGGTAATTCCGGCGTTAGTTAGCTAACAGTTCGAATGCACGGAATAACAATTTATAATTCATGCATACGTGCATGCATTCATGCATAGCACGAGACCTAAGTCTGACCAAAAGGTTCTGACATTGCCTTGATTGTACAAGGAACTAAGAGAGTACTGCATAGTTCTGTCTAAAAATAACGCTTTCTACAGACAACATAATATATGTATACTGTATATATTACAATATGATCTAATGCTCATATGCGATCGCAACAGTTAGTCGCTGGCGGGCGAAATTGCATTGGACACATATTTATACACAAATAATAAAACTTATACATATAATAAAATTGTAGAAGGTTTCAATTGTGTACATTGAATTAGAACTAAACAAAAACCCCCAGGGGTATATAAAGTATTAATTTTGAAATTTGCGTCTGTCTGTCTGTTGTCCGGCGTTCACGCAAAAACTAATGGACGGATTTTGATGAAACTTTCTCGTTATATAATAGCTATATATTAGTCCTCGGCAACATATAGGCTATGATGGGATACATCCACAGGGACAGGGACAGGAAAATGATTCTTGGGCGGAACGAAGTGCGCCGGGTGAGCTAGTATGCTATAAACATCATGACACTTGTAAAGTTATTACCCACCGGCGCAATTGCGCAGCGATTCTATGCACCAAGTTTAGATTACCTAAGATCTAGCCAACTAGAAGTCCCATTGTGTTATTGTAGTGGCAGTCGTTGAATCTATTTGCAATCTCTAATCACATTTCATTGTTTTGTGCTGGTACAAAGCGATATAACGTGAGCTTAATGCGATTGCGGAGGCGTGTATTGTATGGTGTACGGAGCTGGGTTGGTGCGTACGTATAAATATCTAGGGGGTCACCCACGCTTGTTTTTATAGCGCTATTTGAGTGGATCCCTTTATGTTAATCGTAGTAGGTACCATATAATTCGTAAATCGTTGTACTTTAATCAGAAACAACGGGGCTTCTAAAATCTTAATTGAATACCAGAACACGTTCATTCAATCCCTGGGATTCTCAGTCGTTGGGAAGTCAGTTGACTTACTAAATGTAAATGTGTACGTGTTTGTGTGAGTCGTCTCAACGCTTGAATAATATTTTAAAATGCATAGGTACTCACCGAATATTACATCATAAAACCTGAAAAAGAACCTTTTAAGATAGAGAGAGAGCCACTTAAAATATTCTTGTTCTTGTTATAGAACTCCATAAGAATCGATTGTCAATTTACTCGGAATGACATCAAAGCGCCCGCCGCCCCCGACCTGCATACATTAAAATCAATTACACGAACGAGAGACACATCTGACAAGTTACTGATTAAGGCATACCCATAAAATCAATCTCCTCACCGTCTTGTCCTGACATCATCCAGATTAACTACAACTGTAATAAATTTTAATTATTCAAACGTCTCAATTATATTTTATTATATCCATTGATAAGTATTGCGTGTGACGTAAGTGTAAAATCCTATTCGGCGACTTTAAGAAATACGTGATATTTCATAGATTACTGTAGAGGCAGGCTTTTTTAACTCACGTTAAAATCCTCATTTTAACGTGAATTTAAAAAAAATGACATAGCTTTCATGCGTTTATAAATATAATACCAAAAATTGGTAGAGGAACGGTATAAGAGATCGCAAGAATCTGAATTGTGATGTAACCTCTGCTAGAATTACTTCCTAGATAATATATATAAATAAGGAAGAAGACTTAGCCACCTTGAACTGGTGTGAGTTCAACAAGACTGGTACATGTGGAGTTCATGGATCAGGCATGATGAACTCACTCTAGTTCAAACTTAATGCGGAGGCGTAACCTAGCGTGATATATTAAAGATTGCATGACTGATCTGCAATGCAAGGTCTGCTCAACCTTGCCGCCTATTGATCACCTCCTACCCACTGATCTATGATGAGCTAAACTAACGCGGTATCACTTACGCCTTATTGAAACAGGTAACACGGAAGTAAATAAATTGATTGTAAATATTAAGTAAACGAGCAGTGCAGCCCACACATATGTAAGCAGTCATTGCCACCTATAGACCTCTGTGTCCCTGTCTAGATACTGTACTATAAATAGAACGGGAAATCGTTCTGAAGGCGGGGAAGGATGTTCCGATGCTTCACTAACAAATCTAAAGAAATCTTTAATATGTTTTAGATAAGGTTGTGGTGTACTTTTTTTTAGTGTTCGTTTAAAAATACATCACACTAAACAGAATAGTAGTAGTAAAGTGTTAAGACCCTATGTGCCTTATTTAAAAAAAAATGTATATGGTACTTTTTATGAGTAGGAGGAAGCAAATGAACATGCAATCCTGATGGTAAGTGGTCATTGCCGTGGACATGGACATCTCCCCAAAGTAATCAACCCAAGACAAGATCGAAGTTCTTTCTTAGATCGACAACAAATGCGTTGCTATCCTTGAGGACTAAGCTGGAACGCCGCGGCTAAGTATGTCTCCCTGACCACACCCTTCAAACCAGAACACAAGCAAGAACACTGCTAAGGCTGAAATAGGTGTGGCGGTGGTGCCGTCGAACCGTAAAAGGTTAGGTCGTTAAAATAAACGAAATGTTATACATGAAAGTCCATGAACTATTACATATCACGTTGATAATAAGTATAACATTAAGTTCTTGATTCTTGAAGCTAGCAGATTAGAAGAACACATGCATGCGTGAAGTCACTCATACGACGACACACAAACGCCAACTTCGCCGGCGACCTTCCGCGCTCTTCAATACAAGAAACGAATAAATACACAAATGACAACAAAGCATACGATCATTGTTTTCGAAACAATGACCGACATGTTTGAATGTATGAACGTAGAGACGTATCAATGTCTCAAGGGTATTCCCTCGTTTATCGGCAACAGGACAATATTATATTTCATGACGAACACAATATTAGAATTATTTCATTTAGTGACGCTTAAAGTAAATACTTTTCCTTGCGGTATTTCAGTTAACTCAATCGACATACATAAAAAAAAATCAAGTTAACAAAAACAAATAATTAAATAGACTAATTCCGTAAAAATTAAATCTTTTACCGTATTTACAAATTTGTTTTGAACACTATTTCCCCATGAACAATACTTCCCATGTTTTATTAGAAATTTTAAACAAACTTCCTTCCTCAACTTCGTCACCAATTTAACATACCACGCCTCTGTACCGTCGACATCGTTAATTACGGAGCGAATGGAACTTCTTCGAATACCACGCCGATAAATGCGAGCACAGCTTCGCCCGGCGGCTACAATGTGTTCATTATAATTCCGTCCGCGTGGTTTCCTTGTGTTGACAAGCAATACCGCGTATCTCAAACAAAGGCGTGGAACGTTTTTGGCCGGGGAATACGTATTAATTCCGCTTACATAAGTGTTCGTATTTACTCACATACGTGTGAATCGTAATCGTTGTGGACTTACCAAACCATACTTCTGATAATCTCGGTCCATAATATCATAGATATATAATATCTCGCCCACAGAGTGATAATAATTTAGATGATTTAGAGAATAGTTCAAAAATCATCAAATCTATCTGCCTCCTTTTGGATCCAAGAACCGTAGCTTCCGCAATTTTCGAACAGGTTTTCTTATTTCAGCCTTAATGTATTCATATATCCTATATTGTACATAGTTTGAAGTGCAGATACACTTAACAAGGCTTTCCAACTAAGTCCTTAAAGGAAACACAGTTGTCGACCTCAAACAGAACTTCAATTATATGTGGAGTTGATTGAAGGTATTCATGGGTGAGTGGCCGCCTACGATCAGGTGAATTATAATTACTTTATACTATTATAACTCACTCAAGCCGTCCAGCACTGAGGATTGAGGTAGCTCAGTTCCTGGACGGCTCAATGTAATAAAGAATTATAATCATAATTATAATCATATTAAGAAACATCAATGAAAAGGTTCCGAACCCCTGGCCCAGACAATGTCAACGTCCTTGCGCGTGCGGCAAGTTTCCTATATGGTAATGTAAATCCTGATGACGTCTGGCGTTATAGCGGAGAGGAAGTTGAAACTTAGCCAAGGCTCATCGATGCATAGAAATAGTCATGCTTCGTTTGTTTATAGATAAGATGGCCATGCATAGATGCGATACTGTTTATTCAGTACACATGCACGGACGCAGAAGATACATATACGACTAAGTGCAGTACAGATATATTGAGTTAAGCTAAGCTAAGATAAATAATATGTAGATAGGTAATGAAAAATGAATAGAATACAAATATTTATGATAAGACTTATGAATTGTCATCAGTTTTCATATTCGTTTCGTTTGTTGATTTTAAAGTAGATCGGTGCGTAGAATTGCATTGCAAGCATTGAAATATTTTTTTATTTCATTTCAATTAACCAAACAATATTAACCTAAGAGATAGTTTAGGGGGAAGTAAGTACGGTATGTTTAATATTTTTGAAAAACTTACCCACAGTTGCTTTCCGTTTTCTGATGAAATGTTGATCCATACTTTCCTCTTCCCCCCGGACCACTGTAAAATGCAGACGTGCAAAACGAGTGTCTTTATTATTCAATTTTTTTTTAATATTAAATTAAATCTCAAGAATATTCTTTCTGAATACTAGAAGTGCATAATCACGTAGAAGCTAATTTACGCGTAAGCGGTATCGTGTGCATTTTAACTATCGCTGTTCTGCTCTTCGTGCGTCTTCAACTTTCTGCGCATGCGCATGCAACAGGTGCTCCATCTACCCGCGCATACGCATGCAACAGGTGCTTCAACTATCTGCGCATACGCATGCAACAGTTGCATCTTACGTTCTCCCTGTCTGCTAAATTCGGCGGTCCCAGGCCCGTAGGGAGTATTGGAAGAAGTAGTCAGTACCAGTACTGTGAGTGCTTAAAACTTGAGTGACTTATCGCTGTTATACAATGTTTACCCCTGAGAAGTCAAGATTTCACTAAGAGTCTAACCTTCGCCAAATATCAAGTATTCTATCACTGATTTCTCCGAGTTTAAGAGTGTAATTAAGGCCATGTAATCTTCATGGATGAACCAACAAATTAATGACACAGTTCAAATTACATCTTCCTTAAAACAACAGAAAGCTCGCTTTCTTTTCTATCGATCTATACGAACGAAATAAGGAAAAAAGGATTATTTGGAACGTAAAAACCTAAAAGGCCAAGAATATGTGTGCCCTAGAAAATAAAATTGAAGATCGTCACAAAGAAAATATTGTATTGAACTCAAGAATGTTCCGAAAATGAATGAAGAACCCAAAACATCACTATTAAACATGGTCTGTAAACTATCTTCGTCGCTTAAAACCGATCTCAAAGCGAATGACATTTATGGAGCCTTTTCTAAGGGTGAAAAGAAATCCATAATAGTAGAGATACGACATCTCCTATTTCCATAAGACCAATCTTATGCAAGCAGCGAAGAGGAACCACATTTAAAATAAAAATAATAAGAGTTCATCTTCATCATCTTGGGACAAAGTGTAACAATACCTTTATTTTTCAATCTGAACACTCATCACTTGTATATACAAGGCAGAGGCTTTCAATGATGGTAGCAGACCTATACTTATAGTAGAACTTAAGTAGATCGATACCTCCCCTGTACCACCCACATTCCCAATCACTCACTCACTAATTTAGCTCCATTAATGTATAAGCGCAAACATGTACCTACTAAAGTCACCATTGTGTATTATATGTATTTCATTGTTCAGTTAAAACTTCCACTCAGCAAATATTGATTATCATTTATTCCTGTTTGATTATCACGATTTATTGTAACGAAAATTACGCTTCTTATGTGTTACCTTTTATTTGTAACAGAATAAGTGTTAGATGTAATATAATTAGGATTCAAATGAACATCACTTGGTCTGTTTTCCACACTCAAGTGAAGAGGCTATCTACGTATCAGCAATCTACCCATCTTCCTCTATCTAATCTGCGAGGAGTTAGGCACTCATGGCCTAAGCCGGCAATAAGCAGTTATTTTATTTAAGCCCGAAGCCGTGTTCCGGCGTAATAATATGTTGTTGGCACATTGAATCGATAGCCAACTGGCTAGACGCTGACTATACATACATAGGTGCACATATTTATAAACGCCAGCGAACAGGCATGCAAAATTGCAGAGAGAGAGAGAAAAGATTATACGTAGACGAATATAATGTTTCTAAAATTTGAAGTCTTTAATCAAGGTTTATTTTTAATCTCTGTGGAAAAAATGTTTAATAACTGAAATTCTTTTAAGGTTATTTCTTCTGGAGCTGTCTTCGGTGAGTTCCAAAGATAGACAGAATAAGTTATGAGTATAATTTTTTCCTTTAGTTAATATTAAAATAATATTATCCAACATAACAAGCAAGACATAAATTATCGTTAAATGGCATAACAATAACAGAATAATAACGATAGTTAATTTTTAAGAATATTTCGAGATAACAATTATTTCCGCTCAAGCCCAGCAGGACGGTAAAAAAACTACAACAATTATGCAAAACGGCGCTTCCTGGTTACCAAAATTACTTTTAAACCTTCCCAACCAGTAATTAACCGTCAATGTTACTATACACTTACATACATACATACGGCTAGACATTTCCTGTACGTAAAAACAAGGTATGTTTTGGTGTTCTATATGACCGCTTCCTGTGTGAGATCTGAGGGCAGCACTTTCTACGCTAATTAGTTCCGGTGTAGTCGAACTAGGCGTTCACAAATCTAGTTATACCTACATCTTGATCTGGAGTTACGTAATCATGGCAGTTAATGGACATTCCCACTTTAAACCCCAAACAGTTGAAATTCTATTAACTAGTTATCGTTCAACGCTAATTTTATATACAAAAAAACTCAAAACGCAGGAAAGCATCTAAACAGAAATTACGACAAGAGGTATCAAACAAACACTAAATGTTAAGTGAAGCTTACTACAATGTGTGAAAACGGCATTCAAATCGGTTCACCCTTTTCTGAGCCCAGTGTGTACAAACGCACAGACATACAGACAAAAATTGTAAGGTTCTATTCTTTAAACAAATACCCCTATAATGAATTTCTCTTAGATATCTTTCATGTACAGACATCAATCACTTACTGA
>DWNJ01001645.1:0-11653 GCA_018250275.1 Udranomia eurus
AATTAAACAATCAAAATTCGAAAAATCGCATAAAATTTGATTTTGTTTACCTTTATTTTTTCCACAAGTGTACGTATATTATAATTAACATACCGTGCGGTTTAAAAATAATAAGCATTAATAAATAAATAAACTGATATTTGAGAGCTAAATAAAATAATGTTTGCACCGAGCACGAAGACAATTCCGTAGATATCTGCAAGAAATGCACGAGGTTATGAAATCGAAAATCTAATAATAATTGTGTAATACTGAAGACCAAAAGTTCACAAAACAAGTCCATAATTACTTGTAATATGCTAGGTATAAGGGACTATGTGGGGTTACGAATAAAGTTACGGCAAACAAGAAAAAGATTGATGGTGCACGGAAACGTGTTTTCAACACGGAAACATGACTAGCGTGTTCTATATATAGACAAATACAGTAGTTCACCCGATGATCTATTTACAGCTAATACTCCTTAGTTTTTTTCAAGCTTCTAACGGTTAACGTCTTTAGATACAATTAATGATTTCAAAAACATAACCGCTCCCAAGTGGGAAACTCACTTATTCTATATATTACTAGCTGACCCGGTGCACTTCGTACCACCTCCCCGTCCCGTCCCACATTTTTTTCAATGAAACAAACTCTAAATGTTAAGTGAAGCTTACAACAATATGTCAGTCAAAACCGCATTCAAATCGGATCAGCCGTTTCTGAGATTACCGTGCACAAACGCACAGACAAACGGACTAAAATTCTAGAAAAAAAAATTTTTTGGCTTCTAATATTTAAAGAAATACGCCTAAAATGGCTTACTCCTAGATATCTTCCATGTACAGACAGCAATCACTTACAGACTTGTTATATGTATACATTATAGTGTTATAACCATACACAAATGTACATAAAAGAGCATACAATCGTAGATACTAAGAGGTTAGGCAAAATAGGCTAAAACAGCGGGAAAGTTAGCTGAAAAAACCTAATCCGAACGCTGTTTCACGTCGCGGCGCAGACGGTAAAATAACTCACGAAACGACACAAGAGGTGCTTTTTGACGCAAGTCGGTGTAAATGTACGCCGCTTTGCGTCCAAAGCGACGCAACACTCGAACAGACGAAACAAACAACACTTGCCTGTGTGTATGGAAAATGCGTTTGAAGCAGCATTTTCGATTCGATTCACTGGCAGCCTGGCGTCCTGTGTACAGCTTGGTTGTATTAGAATCAGGATTTGAATATCCTTTATGTTATATATGCGAGAATGTACGAGTATGGAGCCAGTTTTTAAGCACTGAAACGATTATCAAATCGATGTCTTCAAAACGTCATGTAATAAAGATTCAGCGGTGAGTTCAGTACTAGGGATAATTATTAAAGATAATAATTGATGAAAAATCTGTTGTCTGTAAAGTCGTTTTAAGGACGATAATTTTACGTGATTACGTCATACGAAAACATTGATAAAAGATTGCAAACTTTTATGAGTTGAATTGAATTATCACTGAATTATTTTTATTTTGATAAAATTTTAAACCACGTAAATTTTTTGCTTTACTTTATAACCAGTTGACAGAACAGAGATAAATGCGTCACAAGACGCGCTTAGACCAATCGTGCCTCTATCGCCTATTTCGCGCTTTCGCTTGCACTCGGAACGTGACACATTTTCGTGCGTGCAGCCGGTGCTCATCGATTTATAAGTTATCGCGCCAAAAAAGAAACAATAGAATAAATAAGTCATTTAAAACAATAAATATATAACTAAGGGAAATAAAAACCCACAAAACAATTGTTGTTACAAAACTAACTTTCAGCTAAAACGCCTCATGAAAAACGATTTGTCCCAGGAGGCGGTCATTATGTTCGTTGAAATGTGGCCAATTAAGTTAAACATTTTTGGTGCGCCATATAAGTACACGTGCGGATACCTTCGTAATTATTACATCCATTACGGGACCGACCGACGGCTGTAATATGAAGGGTCCCGCGGTAACTGCGTTACCTCATCACATTGTTACACTACTTTGATCATAATGCCCCAGAGGTTTCGCCGACGAGTAGTTTTATTTCCGTCTTTATAGCGCAGTGAATGAAATGGATTTCACTTCCGTAAGGAATGCTTGACTAAAACTGACCGTGCCAATTAAGGAAGCTCGAGATTTACACGCTTTTTCACTTGGTAAAATCAATGGTGTAAGCTTTTTATGTACTAGTCACTGTAGCCCTTAGATATATACTAACTTCGAAGAAAATAGGCTTCAGTTATTCGGAAGCAAAACTTTTAAGCGGATAGCTTACCCATGACGTTTTTTGGGACCCAGTTGATCACATCATGAGTGCGATTTAGCCATTTTCAACAATCCTCAGACCTAAAGGTGATCAAGGACGTGGACCAATAACTTACCATCCTTAAATGAAACACACTGGAGTCACTTGTAAATTAATATTATAGTACCTAGTGCTGTTATAACCCTAATAATTTGGTAATCAGCATTTGAACATTATTACCACATATTACAACTATGCATATTTATAATGCATAGTTTATAATACATAGTTTATAAATCACAGTGTTTTTTCTAAAACTACAAAAATTACAAATACCCGTTTCTAAAGATCAATACCACCTAAATGTATTTGCTTGTTTGGTGAGATACTTTTTAAGTTACGACGTATTCGTCCAAATTCGTTCCGTTCGGATTTATTTGACTAAAATTGGAAAGATAAAACAAATCTCCAACTCGGTAAGTAACATTGCAAAAAATATATTCAATAAGAACGTTCTCAACTTTCAAATTTTCGGGTATCGAAAAGTCAATAATCACTTTTCACATCACTTGTGGAGATGTGAACTTTGTACTTACGTAATAAAAACACGCCGGCGTCTCTACGCCTTATCTCTGGCGAACAGCCTCGCGAATATAAATCTAAAAAATTGATAGCAATTTATATGTTAAACATCGGCTTGAGTAAGATATTCCGCGTCTTGTAAGTCTTGTATATTATGTACAGCCGAGCAACATTCAGAACGTTCCAACGGATTCGCTCTCGCTTCGCTGATTTACATTGAAGATAAAACGCAAAAAAGGAGTCCTCCCTAATCTTATCGTTTTAATCATAATCTCTATTGTCTCACAACCCTAATGACTGAATACGACAGAGATAATTTTACTTTATGAACTGAAAGTTCATAAAATAAAATTCCTTTATACTATTCTCCAAAGGTTAAGCAGAGTATCTAAGTTCACCTGTTTATTAATTCATGACTAAAAGCTTGCCTATTGAGGTGTGTATAAAGAGACTACGTAACCTGTAAACCTTTACTTCACAGAAAATACTTCTCCGGTTGCGGTAAGCCTTCAGAGTAGCAAAATATCCAAGTGTTGGGATAATAAATAATGTGTCGTTATAAAATATGACGAAGGAACGGACCGTTAGATAGGGTGATGATTAAAACCAAATTTTCCTTTGTTAGATATTTATTTTATGAAATAGTTGTTAAGAATATTTATTTAGCCAAATTATACTCAGTAATCAAATCAAGAAATAAATATTCAAAAGGTAAATACTATTAAATAAAAGAAAGATTGGAAAATAAACGAGCGATAAGTCCGCGATAAGTGGGATGGGGTACACATTTTATTGATTACCACCTTAGAGCTAATACATGTAAAGTATTACATCAAATGCTTATGCAGAATTACAAACGAATTAATTGCTCAATTCTTGCAGCAAATATTAAGATTACACACACACATAGATAAAAAGTAACTATCTCAACTGACTAAATACAGGCAATTTGCTAAACAATAGCAAAATAAAATCTTACTGTAAAAATAATTGATGATATCTGATCATTTAACACAGAGCATATGCAAGATATAGAACATGACATGGACAACGTGGCCACGGGAGGCACAGACGCACGAGTTCGTCTGTAATCAACGGCACGTACAAATGCAAACATGACGTCACGGGCTCCGCAGGAAGGCATTTGTCGAGCTGCCCCGTCGCTCCTTTCTTTCCTCGTTATGATTAATGACACGTTATTTTTCATTGAAACAGCTGCCGCGTATTTTTTCCACTTTCGACTCCTCTGTTCCACGACGTTCACCTATTAGTCAGCCTTGAATGGGTTTTGATATGGAATTTTAACGTCATTTTTTATTTTTGTCACCGACGCAAAATTGTTATGCCAGCTCTTGCCAACCAAGTGAAAACCTTCGATAATTGAATACCGTTTGAAATGTAAATAACTTACGAGGGATTCGTCGTTTACGTCTGCGTTACTGGCGTCGCTTTCACTCGCATCGCATCTTGATTTTTAATAGAGTTTAAAATAACTATATTTAAGAAACATCAAGATGATTTCATCATTCATTAATCGAATTATGTTTAGATAATAATATGACATACGTGATTTATGTGCTTAATATTTTTAAAACTACTATCATATAAATACGTACTAGTAATTTTGTTAACCCCTCCAGCTAAGCTGTGGGTGGAGTGGGTCATGTCAATAGTGCAATGGGGGAGTGGGGATCGAACCCACGTCCTCTCGGTCGTAAGACCGACACACTACTCGTTGGGCTATTGCCGCTTTATATTTAATTTTAATTGTAGCTCGCAAGAGCTACACTAAAGATATACAAATATCTTTAGTCTTCTTCAGTTTCATAAACAGTCTGTGATATAAGTAAGAAGTGAAGTGTCCAAAGATAAATTTGAACTGTAGGGAAATCAATCGACAGATGAAAGTTTTGAAGTTAATTAGTTATTAAGCAATCTATGTACATTGATGTTGTTGGTCGTACCGATATTACTGAATTGACTCGTTAGATAAAATAAATAATGAGATACCTAAGTTTGTATTGTTCGCCAGATGTCCAATAATTTCGTTTGAAGTCTATTGCAATACTCAGCCTCGTTTCGATTTAAAAATAGCACTGTAATAAAATACAATATACTCGTACATTGAATTATGTACAGTTCAGCAGAAGCCAATCAAAACCTTTGTAGAAATTTTAACGAGAACCTTGTTGAAATATTCGTAGAAATTTTAACTTGGAATATTTTTATTTTGTGCATTTCTAACAATAATAATTTATTTGCAATATAATTATGGGCTGTAGTTACTTCGAGATGCTTGTAAGATTGCTGTTTTTTGTACACTTGATATGAATATAATAATAATTATTATTATTTATGAATGGGTAAGCAAGCGAGCATGCCACCTACCGCCCATGGACATCTGTAATCAACCCAAGACAGGATCGAACTTCTTTCTTAGGTTGACCACAAATGCGTTCTTACGCAGGGGTAGCAACGAATTTGTGGCAACCCAGGGGTTCCAACTTAGTCCTCCTGAGGACTAAGTTGGAACGCCTCGTTTATATATGTCAACATGTTATTTAGGTAGTTTATATAATTTTCACTATTTTATAATGCTCCACTTGTTAGACATATTCGTTTTTATTCAAATTGATACTAAAAAAAAACAATTTAGAATGCCATTTTCTCTCAGTACTAGTTGAATTTTTATCAAAAAAATCCCTTGAATGTCAGAATAATATTTCAAGTACTGAAAATCGTTATTCTCTCAATTTCAATTTCAATTTATCAATAAAAGTATTCTCATATTTACTGCATATAAACACGATATTGGATTAATATTATCAGAAATAATCACTTTATCTAGTGGTAAAACTGCTGGCTACTAATTAATATTGCATAACATATCGCATACCGCTCATGTTAATCTAACATTTCTAGTTAGTCTGCTAGTATAAAGTGGAAGCCATAAAGGTAGTGGCGTGCGAGCTACCGATTAGGCACTTATGCGTCTAGCAGCGTGCAGCGTATATAGGTACTAAGATATACTAGTAAATCTATTTACAATGTTGCCAAAAGATAGCGCTACACAGGCGCGAGAAAGGCCTGAAACACGTTATAGAAGTTTCATCTTCTCTAGAAGATCTCCAAAGACGTTCAATTGAACGATAATTCAGTATAGAATTACAGTAAGCTGTGTAATATATATGTACATGTAATAATATAATTATTCGAGCCGAGTTAACAGCTGAAATTTTGTGTAAGTTCGTTTTTCAATTGAAGAAGTCGCTGGCGAAGTTAAACAAAAACTAAAACATTTGACTGAACTCATAAATGTATCTCGACGATGGCAAATACACTCACTAATCGTTACTCGCAAGCGATGAGAAGCACGCGTCAGAAAGTAAATTATACTCGCGTGAACACAACTCCTTGCGAGTCCGAGGTGAAAGGTTAAACCGTTACCACCGAGACTAAAACTCGAATCATTTATAATTGCTATTTTCGTACCCATTATAACTAATTACCGCTAATGGTCTCACTGGTGGATAATTTCCATCATGATTGTTCTCGAGAGGTTGTCGACCTGAATTGGTCTTTCTTGGATTAAGTGCCTGGCTTTGGATAATAGCTGATATTAAATTAAATGTACAGTGTACTTTACCAGTGGTCTCTTTTAAGATGGAAAATTGAGTTGCTACAATCAGAATCATTTCCTTATTTAGGACATAATCCTAGCTATATGACTTTATATTCCTGTTATACAGTTAATTAGAATTCGGAGCTGATTTAACGATGAAGACAGTGATAAGAGGGAGAGACGGAGAGTTAAATTGAAAGATCAACTGCCTCAATGTTTCAAAGTTTCGAGTTTTGAAGTGTTTTGAGTGAAGCTTTCGTGAAGCTAGGAAACATATCACCACCGAATGTTACCTAGATAACTGACTAAAAGAATTTGTTCTTCAATTACATTTCGTTGGCAGCTAGAGTGTCGTCAGCAAAGTTGATCAAGTAATGAAAATTTTATGGAAAGCTTTTTATGTGCCTCGTCTTGATTTTATTAAGCTATCGCTCGTCCGCTACAGTTTTTTATTTTGTTTATGTTGTAAGAACCTTATTATAAAAGTAATTACGGTCAAGTCTATACATAGGTAGAATGGATGGATAAATAATCTTGTTTATTTATGTTATGCTACCTAGTTGCACATGAGATTACAGAAACGATCCAGTATACCAAATATTAAATCATTATCCAGTATTGATTGACACGAAGTTTTATTGATTGATTGAGTCTACCTGATAGTCCACCAGCTTTCTTAACATGGCCAATACCTGTAACAAGAGAAGCGGATTGTTTAATAAATTTTATATATTTTAAGAAATAAGTCAAAAGCAGAAATAAAGGCAGGGGCCGAAAGAAAATGGAGAAAGAGTGAAAAAAATGAATGCCGAAATATGACACGTGAGTTAAGCCGTTTATAAACTATAAATATGTATGAGAAAAAGAAGTCAAACGATGGTCCAAGTATCTAATCGACGGGTTTCATCTCTAGCGTCGCTCGAGATTCGATGTTAATCTTTTAAGATGTTCTTTAGCTCCCTTCGGACGGAACTCTGAGAAGGATAACGTTTAACCGAAAGTAATACCACCATTTCCATTAAAAAATTACTTCTTTAAATACTGCAAAATTTTCATCGCAAATAATTGTGTAAAAATAAATGGTTACCCTAAAAATTTTACTAAACGAAATGGCTAAAATATTTGCTTTGACATTATAATTAACTTGTAACGAAGGCATTAATACGAAATAACATTTTTCTAAAGAACACCGCTATAAACCAGGCCTGAAGGGAAAATTAACTTGTAACAGCTTCCTTAATAACTATTCCAATCCCTGTAGCCTTATTATACTCTCCTTTAATTATAAATTCATTGTTCATTGTAATTTTAAATGAGGAGGACTTGTTGACTACGGCATAAAGATGAAATACTTACGTCTTAATTGCTATGAAAATAGGTAAATACGTTCAAATAGGTAAATCTATGCATATAATAAATCTGTAAGTGATTGATGTTTGTACATGGAAGATATCTAAGAGAAAAAACATTTTAGGGGTGTTTATTTAAAGAATAGAACAAAAAAATGATTTTTACAATGTTTGTCTGTTTGTCGGTTTGTCTGTGCATTTGTACACGCTAATCTCAGAAACGGCTGATCCGTTTTGAATGCGGTTTTCACTTATGTATTGTCGTAAGCTAAAAACTTAACATTTAGTGTTTATTTCATAACAAAACGGTTCGTAAATAAAAATATTGTGGGAAGGGAACGGAGACGAGAAGGCGGTACGAAGTGCGCCAGGTCAGCTAGTAGATTATATAGTTGTATAATTTGTCCCCAACACATTCCCACGAGGTGATGTAAAAGCTCGTAAAACACCGATTATTCATATACACGTCGTTAATATCACAACGATCATGAATTATTTAAATCTTCGCACAAATAAACAAATAGATAATTGTTTTTCTATTTTAACGTGTTATACGAATGCATACCCGTTATTTGTTAATTGGCATTAAATAAACTTATTTTTATAGGTCATAAAACGTTTGAATATTTATATTTTTTACCTGCGATAAAATTATACTATCTATATCTATGTCCTTGGGTATGCTCGCTAAGAGGTTAACTTCGATTAAATTAAAAGAAACATTTCAAATCAGAACTCTCCGTATCCCACACGTTCACCACTTTTTACCAACTTAAAGAGTGAAATCGAAAAATGTCGTGGAACGTATCTGGGCGCACGACAGTGCACGTCAAGTCGAGCAAACAAGCGGCACCGCCCCGAGTCGTCCTTTTCTCGAATCAGTTGAGGCCATTTTCTATCCCCTATGTCTTAGTTGTGGAAAAAACTAGATGCCTGAATTTTCAACGCGATATATTATTCAATGCAAACAAACAAACAATCAAATCTTTCCTCTTTATATTATATAAGTATAGACAAGGCAGTGAACTATCCGCTATAGTCATGAAATCTAAAAAAAAACTGCACATAGCAGGTTTTGGTTTGCCAACGACGATATACAACAATCTGTATCACAAGATAATCATTCCGACCCATGACCTAAGTTAAACCTGTTCATATTTAAGGCTATCATTCATTATAACAGTTTAATATACATAAATTCGATCTATCGAGAGTATGTATGCAACAGCGCGTTAGGGTAGGCGTTATGCAGTATGGCACTATCAGATATTTTTATGCATCTTTTTCTATAACCTTTTTTCTATATTTGTACTTTGTTATATGTATATATATATAAAGAAAGTCGTGTTAGTTACACCATTTATAACTCAAGAACGGCTGAAACAATTTTTATGATTTTTTGTTTTTGAATGAATATTATTGTTATGAATAGGATAGTTAGTTATGAATAGGATAATAAATGTAAAAGATATGATAAAAATTATTAATATCTTTTTTTATGAATCAATAATATAAATTGCATAACAAAACGAATCTTACAGCTCACGTAATGTTAACGACAAAGGCAAATAAATGTCATTTAAACACTTGATTTTTTAAATTTCTATTCATTATCCTGATAAAAATTATCTTTATAAATTTTGTGTTAATTTTAAAACCCTGCTCATTGACTGTTAAGTGCAATGAAGTTCGCCGAGTTAGCTAGTTATATACATAGTTAGAAACGGACGCCGGGTTCACTAAGTAACCTAAGTTAGGGTTTTCCCCAAGATTGAAGAGGAAAAATGTGATAACGTTTTTTTTAAGGGGCATAGGTACATACATGCATACATTTAGGGGAATTCTCATTTCAAAGCTTATAAGTTATTAAGTAATAGATCGGTAATCGTTTTTTTTTCTCGCAGGGCATTTTGTTAAATATTCCCAGAGATGGAATTCCCAGGTGAACTCATAGCGCCTCTTTTTCTAAAACCGTAGAGGTAAAGGTAGAGCCTTTTACGGTGCGACTCCGAAGGCACCACCGCCACACTTATTTCTGCCACTAATTACATGTCTATAAGTCAATTTACAACGTAGATTTCGTAGTGTCTAAGTATTTAATCATTTAAAGCAAACACAACATACTAATTAAATTGTCCTTGATTAAAATTGCATTTCTGTTGCTAACAGAGAAATAGAAACGCAAATTTAATAAGGTGTAATATTTTTCTAAGCCCGAAGCGGCATTACTTTTATATGAAAATACAATTTCTTTTATTTCGAAATGTGTAGTTGCTGTTGACCCTAGCCTTTACAGCATCACCGGGTTTTTGTGGCAAGCCTAGGAAGGGCTAAAGCCGGGACAGAGGACTTAGAAGCGTGGAGGGTGAACTTCAAATGACCCGTGGCATCCATTTAATATCGGTCACTATTGCTTCGAATGAGTTATTTACTCATCACCTAACGAACCATCTAGTAACTTACGCCGCTCCTTAAACATCAAAGAACACCGCTAACTATCACTAACGATTACACGATATGACAGTTAGTCACAGTTGTCTAGTCCAGAAGCTCTCAACCAGAGTGTCCAATTTCATGGGGAAGCGTAGAGCCATCAAGGGGGTGGTGGTAGTTACGTTACGCGTTAAAATAATTGCATTTAAACTTAAAGTGCATTTTATTGTTATGTGAAAACTAAAGGGAGCATGATAATATTTTATAGAACCGAAGGTAGCACCACCTTAACAAAAGTTGAGAAACCCTGACTCCTGAGTTACTTTCTACGTACTTCCGAAAGATTAAACAGCGTTAATTAAGAGGCCTATTTACGAGGCCAAAAATTATTTCCCCGGACTACTTAGTTTATTCCATAGTATATTATGAATAAAAATTAATAAAATAGTGTTGCATTGAGGTCACAGTCGGAAAGTTCCGCCTTCGAAAAAGGCTTGACTTGACAAGCAATGATTGTGCCATACAGTCATTCACTAAATACTGATTCGTAAGACAAACACGCAGATAAGAATACTGGGCCGGAAAAGCGATAGCTAAATTGGAAAAATGTAGGCAAGTGACGCCTCAAGCACACAATGGCCGATGATCTCCACCTTTTTGTTTTCTTTTTCTTTGTTTTACGAGAGGAAAATCTTTCAAACGTATCCGGTACAGTGGGAGCAATACCGAGTTATGTGGCATTTCCACCCACTAAAAACCCCTCCTGTGGTTTGTTAGGGCAGAATTTCAGAAGGAACTTCAACTGAGTACGCGGGTACTTAGTGGAAGTTCTATGTGTTCAGCATGTCGTCTCATCAGGTTAGACTAGGTAGGGCGGCCACCCGCAACTCGACGGCTGTGAGACCCCCAAAGCCCCCTTTTAGTGGTTTTCATCAATAGACAAAGTGATTCAAGAGGAACATTTATAATTATACACTAGCTGGTATACTCCGTACTGCCTCAGAATTATTTCTCCGTCCCCGTCCTCGTCCCGTCCCCGAAGTTCCGTACGAAGTTTGTGAAAAAGTAGTTTTTGTGTGTGACACAACTGTATGTAACCTTCAATAATATAACCTTTATTGAAGTTTTCAAACGGATTCCTAACGTTTATGAAAATATTCGATCATGTTATGTTCAACAGGGATAATGTAGAATTGTAATGGTTTTCCAGATATCGTGTGCTTTACGACATCTGGATACTAATGTCGAGATGAGTGTGCGCTTTATTCTATTTTTTTTTATTTGCCTTATTCTATTACATTCTTTTTTTTAAATAATGTCCTGCGTTATTTTGTTGGATAAATTATCCGACAAACATTACATTACACGATCGTGTGCACCAGTGACAGGGAATTGCTCACACCGCATAA